>CM046352.1:6953125-7233804 GCA_025403435.1 Artocarpus heterophyllus
GGGGGTGTTTGGCAGGGGTGGGAACCACTCAGTTTCCACCACAATCTCAGTTATGAACAGTGTAAAGCTCTCATATGCTACAGTAACAATAAAAAAATATGCTACAGTATAAAACTCTCACATGCTACAGTAAAAGTGGTTCCCACTACTGGTTCCTACCATCTTTCCAAACACCCTCTTAGATTTCAAGGAAGCATGTAGGCTTTATTTGACAATGTCATTCTAACTAAAGTTTCAATTATTATAGTGTAAAGTTTTTATATGTTGTAAATATAAAATAAAAATAGACTACAATATAAAACATATGCTATGATAAATTTGTTTTAATTTTTAGTTTTAAGTGTTTTAGCAAAAGCATATTTTTCATCTTAAAAAAGAACACATTTTTATTTTTGAATCCAAATGGACGTAATTATGTAAATGCGACGTTTTCTTCTTTTATTTTATTTTTTTATTTGTTTATTAACATAATTATCCAAGGGTTATTGAACACAAACAACGGCAAAGGTTTTAGACGGAGCAAAAATGGCGGTTCAGCTCTCTGGCCAGTGGATAATACCAAACTGTCCAACATTCTCGGGCTCTCAGAACCGAAGCAAACCCAAACATCTCTTCTCCATAAATCTCTCTGCTACGGCTTCTCTCTCTTCCCCACCTTCCACTATCCAGGTAAGAAGAAATCCCCAACTTAAAAACTTAATAGAGCTCAACTTTATATATTCATTTGTTTAGTTATTTCTGTGCCAAGACGCGTTTTTTCCTCATGAATATTGTGAAACTAAATCTGGGTATTTGTTTTTTCTTGCAAAAGAGTTGAATTTATGGTTGGCCTTTGATGGTTTTGAAAAATGGAAAAAATTTTGCAGATTGTTGGTGGGAAAAATCCAAGTTTTTATATAAATGAGAATTCCTCCAATTTGTATGAATCTCGAGCTGAAAATGACTGGATCGATCTGGATGTGGATCTTTATCACTGGACTAAGGCACAGAGGCCTGTTCAGGTATGAATTTGGCTGTTGCTTAAGATTAATGCAATTTAGTTTTGTGTCACTTTCATTTTTTTAATCTTATCTTTAAAATTTGCAAACAACTTCTTGAGAAGATCTATCAAATATGTTAGCACCAAATGAGGGAGCAAATCAATTGGCATTTTTCCAATTAGTGATTTAGTTGTAAAATGTTGTATTTTACATGTTAATTAGGGTGTTTGGCTCTTATTTAGAGCCAATTGGTTCTAACCAATAAACAGTGTAAAGCACTTAGCACTTGCAGTAAAAAGCAAAAAATTGCTATATTGTAAAGCTCTTAAAATGCTACATTGTTTTTAACCAAAATTGGTTCTAACTACACTTCCCAAGTACCCTATTAATAACTCATTTGTTCCGTCATTTGGCACAAAAAGGCATTACCAAAAAAAAAAAAAAAAGGAAGATGCCAGAAATCAAGGCCTTAGGTGATAGTTAGGCGAATTTTAAGAACTGATGATTTTTGCTTGAATTATATATGCCGAAATTTGGCAGTGGTATCCTGGCCATATTGCTAAAACCGAAAAAGAGCTTAAAGAACAGCTAAAGTTGATGGACGTGGTGATAGAAGTGCGAGATGCGAGAATTCCCTTGTCAACGAGTCATCCTCAGGTTAGAGCTTCTTAATACCGTTTTAGTAGTTACTACTTGGTGTTAATAATATGCAAAAAAAAAAAAGTTACTTAAAGGGGTGTTGGTTGGAATGGTCAGGCCTATGGTTTGCTTCCACAAGGTCTAGGGCTCAACCCTCCTCATGGGCACCTACATGACAAGAGTCATAGTTTCCTGCCTGTCAAAAATAATAGGGTTTGGTGGAAGGAAAATAAAAAAAAGAAAAAAAGAGAGAGAGAGTTGGTTGGTTTTAAGATGTTTGGTTGAAGATAAATGCTTTGAATACTTGGGTCATGTAATGTAAATTTGTGATGCCCACAACAATTGCTTTTAGTACGGAGGAAACTTGAAGTATGGGATAGCATTTGTTAGATTGTTGCATGTTGAGGCCAACCATTTAGAGCTTGATATGATACCGAACTTTCTTGATGTTTAACTTTTCTATAGTTTCTCATGAACAGATGGATTCATGGCTTGGTAATAGGAAAAGAATTTTGGTGTTGAATAGAGAAGACATGATATCTACGTCAGATCGGAATGCTTGGCAGCTTATTTTGCGAGGCAAGCACAAAAGTTGTCTTTTCAAAAAAAACGGCCAAACTTGGAATGGTAACTTTTCCTTTTGTTTAGTTGGAAGCCTGGGACTTGAATTTAGAGTCTTTACCTGTTTTCCATAATCATGAACATCGCGGCAGAATATAATTACTCTCACATGGTAAACACAGGGGACAATGAACTTGGCCGGTTAGCCAAGGCTTTGGCTGCAGGTGTAAATGTCAACGCAGAGCAAAAGGACTGCTTCCTCGGCCGGTAGGTTCCATTGTCATTGTGTGCCCAATGTTAGCTTATTTCTTTACTTTTGCAAAGCAAAGTCTTTTGTTCCTCTCTCTCTCCCCTTTCTTTTTTGTTTAAATTAGTCACTTTGTGTTTTTGATTCTCTCTTTATTTTTTCTTGAATAAGAAACAGAAAAAAATTGTTCACGAGCTATCATTTTCGGCTGTTTGACTACTTTTATATTGTCAAAATCACATATTCAGTATTATATTAAATATCACGCTTTTACAAAATACAAACAGGTTCGAGCTGGAATAGTTGGGTATCCAATGTTGGGAAATCGTCTTTGATCAACCGTTTATTGAAGCGACGGATGTGCCTAGCTGCTCCAAGACCAGGGGTTACAAGAGATTGAAGTAAGCGCTTCTCTTTTTGTTAATTAGAAACCACCAAAGATATGAATTGTTGGCAGAGAGACAAGTGCCACCATGTGAACTTGTAATTTTTGCATGTTATATTACGTTCCATGAAGAATCTAGACATGCGAGGAAGTTTCGAGCTCTTCTGTTTTTTTTTTTTCAAGTATGTCATGCATTTTGTGGCTATTACAACTGAAATTTAAAGATTCCGATTTGTAGAGAAATAAGTGCATATATTTCTTTGATAGTTGTGAAAACTTCATATTTAGGGAGAGAGGGTTTCTGCTTTTATACCAAGAAAAGGGAAAAAATACCAAAAATTTTCACATAATCCTTTGTATATGAAAAATAATATAGATGAAAACTCTTGATCTAATATATGCTTCTTTATTTGTTGTGGTTCTCTTTCTTGTTCTTCTTAAAGGTGGGTTCGTTTTGGGAAAGATCTTGATTGCTCGACTCTCCCGGCATTATTCCAATGAGGATTAGTGATCAGTCTGCTGCGATAAAGCTTGCAATATGCGATGACATTGGGGAAAGATCCTATGATTTTGCTGATGTTGCTGCAATTCTTGTACAGATGCTAACAAAGATTCCATCAGCAGGTATATCCTGAGATGTCCCTTTTAACATCTTTTTTCGAAAATCTATTATGGCAGACCTCCAGATTAGCTTCATTGTTTTGTCCCCTTTGTGGCTGAGACTGAATAATTTCACAGATGAATAAAGTTTAAAGTTTGGTTCTTCCTCTCTTTGCTTTAAACGTTGGGAGAGAATTTGTTATCATTTCTTAGGTTGTTTTCTTAATCTACTTTGCCTTGTGATTCCCGTTTCCGGAGTGAATTGTTAATGATCTGATTATAGGTTTCAATATCAGAAATCAGGATCTATTTGTGCCTCATTTTTGTGTTATTGCCAGGTGTTGAAGCTCTTCAAAAACGCTACAAGATTGATGTGGATGGTCACAACGGAAAAATGTACGTCCCATTCGTACTTTATAGTTACTTTTCAAATGAAGACTTGCGTTTCTACAGATTTATTTAATATTTTTCTTGTAATGTTTTTGGACTGTAAGCCAAGCGAGAGGACATTTAAGCCTGATTGGAAAATCATATGTACTGCCTTCCCGAAAGAGTTCAATTAGCCTAAACCAGAAAACAATGAAATTATATTATGCCCTCCTTAAATGTTCTTTTGTTGCTGTTTCTGAAATATGCAGATTTGTTCACAAGCTTGCACTTCACTTGTTCAACGGGGACAATAACCAAGCAGCATTCCGGGTCCTAACAGATTTTCGGAAAGGGAAGTTCGGTTGGATTGCATTAGAGCGGCCTCCACGGTGAAAAATGTTGACTGTCAACGACGACATGGGAGATGCTCTAGTTGAGATTGGAGTTGCAGTTTCAACATTGACAAAGAAACAAAAGGAAATACAAATATGAAATATGTACTAGTGGAGAATGTGTTTGGTGTATTATTTGTTGCTAGATGCCTGTGATTTTTGGAGGATGAGAGAAGAGCCAGGATGTTGTTCATCTTTGATTCCACCCTCAGAAAGAAGTGGTTGATTAGGGAGAATCTTCCTTGGTAATCTCTCTCTCTCTCTCTTTCTCCGTCCTTTTTTTTTTTATCATCTTAATCACTACCATTAGGTGTATAATTGTGTATATAAATGTCTTATGGGTTGCTTTATTTTGAGAGTAATAATCTATTGGAAAAGGCATTCCTAATACTCACTTTGTACCCTACCAATGCTGGTTTATTTATTTATGTTCCAACTATAAGCAAATTCTGGTGTTATTGCAGCATAAAGCAGTTCCTTTAATGCTTATATATATGCTAATGTCATGCCTATATCAATATTTCGGCCTATTTTGATAGTGCAATTCTATTTAACGTTAGAGTTTGTAACGTCACTACTTACAAAAATAGTAGATTTTAGTCTAAAAAGTATATTATATATTAGTCCGAGGTTTATAGTTTTGTGAATGACGAGACTATAATCCATAAGATAACAAGATATTTCATTTTGATATGTAATTTGATCACTTTATCCGAGAGAGAATATCAAAGTATCAAAAGCAAAAGTTTAGCTTCTCCAATGTGTTTTGGTTTGCAATGGGACAAGTGTGATAGAACTTCAACTATTTTCTTTTTCTTTTTCCGCTACTATGATAAAATTTCGAGTGGGATATGTTCTTTGCCGACTATCGACATGATTTTGGTGTCGCTTTGCTTATGTTTTGGGAAAAAAGAAGAAGAAGAAGAAGAAGAAGTAGAAACAGAAAAGAATAAAGAAAAACAAAGCTCACATCTCCCCAAGTTTGTAAGCACCATCAATCTGGTTTTCTTTTTTCTTTTTTCTTTCTTTTTTTTTTTTTAACTATGAAGCAATAAATTCGTTTTACACTCTTCCCCCTTAGATTCTCTCTGAAAAGAATGCTCTCAATAAAATACATGAATGAATTCTATTCAACAAGACTATAACAAAGCCTACATACAAAAGATTTTTAAAGCTGTCAACTAATTGGCAGCCAAGCCATTACACTAAACTAACCAAATAGCTAATTACTTGTACGCCAAATATTTGATAAACCAATCTTGCCATCTGAACTTGCCATACCAACAGTTTAATTGAATTACTTTAGCCAAAGCCTTCAACAGGTTCTTTGCACAACTCTCACACCGAGCTGCACCAAAGTACCCGCTTTGGTTCATTTTCAATGTTCAAAATCCAGAAACCCGCCAACCCAGGCCTCGTAGCTTGTGACGCCGTTTGTCTTTTTCAAGATTAACCAAGTTTCCAAGGACTGCAGAAGCATTAGTCTCATAATAATCCAATACTAGGAAAAAGGTCTCCATATGTTACAATTAATGAGAGAAAATGTGTTGTAAATTGCTATGAACCTCAAATCTTCTGCTCATTCATACAGAGCAGTTCATGATGTAGATTTCACATCCAACTCCGCCTTGCATTGCCTAAAAGACCATGATAATGCAATGAAATCTTTTAGAAAGCCAGAAAACAAAATGAAATTAGAAGTTCACAAAGAATTCATCGCTTGGCGATGAGAACATCAAAATCACATTAGAGCAGTCAAAGCCAAGTCGGGAACTTACAGTGCAAACCTGAAGATGAAAACAACACAGGTCTCGTGAATAAGCTTTCTGCTGGCATGGACAATGCGTCACCGTAAACTTGAGAACTCATCATTAGGTCACTAAATCCTTCGAAGTAGTTTGGTCCTTGTCTCTAGTTGTACCTAGAATTGATGTAAGATCATTGATAATCTCATTGGGTCAGACGGTTACTAATGGGGCTGGGGAAAATATCCTGCCTTTCTAATCTGCCTTGTCAAACTTTCAAGTGCATCGTATACATCCGCAGATTGAAGATGGGATCGATCACCCGCAGAAAAGGTATGAATAGTGTTATCAACTTCAATCCAACTGCATCCAGGGCTCTTCTTGAGCCCCATGTCTTTGATTTCTGTCCTAATCCTAGCAACTTCATCCCATTTTCCATAATCTTCATAAAGGTTTGAAAGAAGGATTCTGTAGCCAATGTTTGTCGGATCAAGTTCCAAGATGTGATCAGCAACAACTTCGGCCAATCTTTTATCCCCATGACTTTTGCATGCTGCAAGCAATGATCCCCATATGCTATCATCAGGAACGCAAGGCATGGCCAGAATCATATCATATGCCTGCTTTAGATGACCTGCTCGGCCTAAAAGATCAACCATACAAGTGTACTGTTCAAGTTGAGGTTCAAGTTTGTAATATTCCACCATACTTCTGAAGTATTTAAACCCCTCTTCAACTCTTCCGTCATGGCTGCAGGCAGAAAGAAGAGCTGTAAAGGTCGCATGGTCAGGTTTTATCCCTGATTGTTCCATTTCTTCAAATAAAGCAAAAAGTTCACCTGCATGGCCATGCATGCCTAATCCAAGGAAAACCGAATTCCATGATGCTTGATTCTTTTCAGGCATTTTCTGAAATATAGTCCATGAACTATTTACATCGCCGCATTTTGCATATGTGGCCATAAGAGAATTGCTGATCAGAACATTGAAGCCAAACCCCTGCCGTAATAAATAGCCATGAACCTCCTTGCATAAGGTAAGTGCTGACAAATGAGCACAAACGGAAAGAACACATGCACTCGTTACAGTATTTGGTTTGACCCGTTCAGATTGCATGTCGTGAAATGCTTTCAAAGCTTCATCTGGACATCCGTTTTGAGCATACCCAGATATTAAAGCGTTCCATGAGATCAAGTCTCTGTCAGTTAGCTTGTAGAAGATCTTTTCAGCAGACTCAATATCTCTACATTTAGCATACATATCAACCAAGGCACCGCCAATGAAAACATCTGAGTCAAACCCTGATTTTACTACTAGCCCTTGAATTTCCAAGCCTTTAGATTTCAGAGTCAAGGATGAACATGCTCGCAAAGCGGCCAAAACTATGACGGAATCGGCAAACTCATCTTTCATTTTGTAGGAGTGAAACAAGTCTAATGCTTCCGTGGGAAGACCACTTTGGGTACAATTTGATATCGCAGCACCCCACATGACAGTATTACGATTTGTGGAGGTCTTGAAGATCTCTAAACCTGCTTTCATATCTCCACATTTGAAATACATGTCTAGAAGTGCTGTTGCAACTCTTACATCTTTGTCCAATCCAAGGCAAATAGCCAATCTGTGGATTTGCTTTCCTCCTGTTAAATCCAGCAATCCCGAGCATAAAACTAAAACAGCAACCATAGTAGAAGAATCCGGCAATATGCCACTTGCCAACATCTCTAGGAACAACTCCATTGCCTGTGACAAATACCCATTGGAGACATAGCCAAGGATCATGACATTCCAAATCACCGCGTTTTCTCTGACGGCCTCCTTATTGAGAGTGCATCCAAATATGTTCCTGGCATTCTTTACATCCCCACATTTCATGTACATATCCGCCAATCCACTAACTAAAAAATCACCATCCAAGTCCAATCCGCTCTTCACAACAAAAAGATGAATCTCTTTCCCATGAAGTAAAGATTTAAGTGGCGAGCAGGATGAGAGAGCTGAAAGGCAAGCCACCCTATTGGGAAGCACTCCATGTTCTCTAATCATCCGACTAAACATTCTCAACGAGCCCACATAATCTCCCGAATGACTAAACCCGGAAATCATTGTGTTCCATGAAACCAAATCATTCATGGGCATGTCCCAAAACAATTGAACAGCATCCCCAACCTCTCCACACTTCCAATACACACCTAAAAGTGAATTCGCAACATAAATGTCGTCCAAAACTCCTAATTTCACCAAATGCCCGTGAATTTCTCTAACTTTTCCTACGTCAGAAACCTCTCCAAAAGCCTTGATCAAAACCGGAAAAAACCGAAAATCTGCAAGGGGAACACCACACTCAAGCATTTTAACAAACACCTTTAGCGCATCTTCAGGAAATCCACTATCAAGGTAGTCCCTAATTATCTCACCACACATTGAAAAATCGATTGTGGATTGATTAGACAATAATACCGAAGGTGCTAAGGTCGAGTTCGGAGATGCAATTTTCCTATGGAGTCTTAATTCAGGATGAAAATTTCCAACCTTGGAATGGTAAGATATTAGCCAAGGTTTGAGTGAACCAAAAGAAGCATGTCTGAGGCTATGGCGAATCCTCACCGCTGGTATTGGAAGATCGTGGTGGGCCCCACTGTGGGATCTGAGCATTGCCATTCTTCAGAGAAAAGATACCAACTTTCCTGAGAACCAAACAGAAAATGGTGTAAGTTTGACTTGGGAACCGAAGTGGCAAAGCTTTAGCTTCCGACCATGGCCTGTGAATATATCTCATGAGAATCTTAAATCAAAGCTAAAAACCATTGCCATAACCAAAAGGTTCAGAACTAAGCGACGAATCTTCAAACCATAAAAGGTTCACCTTCTCCGGCCAATCCGCCGCCGCCGTCGTAAGCTTCAGCCACCGTCGCCGTTCGCCCGGCGCGCGTCCGTTCAAGATGGTTCTTGTATTTTTTATAATATAATACAATACACTACAATATGTAACGGGAAGCCAAGTTATTTTGATGAACCAAACATGTCTTTAAGGTTATTTTTTGCTGACATGGAAACATATGATTTTTTTATATATATTTTTACTGTATTTTTTATTTGGGATAAGAGTTAAACTGTCTGTTTGGTAATAATTCTTATTATTTGGTTCTCACTATAAATTTAATTATAAATAGTGTAAAAAAATTGCTACAGTGTAAAGCTCTCATATACTACAATAAAAATGGTTAAAACCAACGGTTCTCATCACCCTTCTAAACACCTACAAAGAGTCAAAAATTTGCTAGAATAACCAAATAGAAAATTGAAATTTGCAAATTGGCTTTTTACCTTTTAATATTTTTTTGTTTTGGTAATGTTGGATATTAACATAACTTGCGGAGAAGCACTTGTTCTACTCCATTCATACACAAACACAAAATAAAAAGGAGAAGATTGTTTACATAATCAATCAAAGAAGAACCGTAGAGAGAGTGCAACAGCAAAAGTAAAGTAAGCAACCATTAAATCCCCACACAATCATCAAAATAGAATAATATAAATAAAAGAGATTTCGTGTAGAGACTTACGGAGGGATTAGATAAATGTATTTTCGATATTATTTATCTTCTTAATTAAAACGTAAGTCTACATAAGTCTAGATGAATTCTCTTTTGTTTCTTATCCTATTTTGATGATTATGTGGGATTTAGCGAATGTTTATTTTGCTTTTGATGTTGCATTCTCTATATGGTTCTTCTTTGATTGATTATGTAAACCATCGTCTCCCTTTTATTTTGTGTGTGTGTGTCCATGAATGGATTGGAACAAGTGCCTTTCCTCAAGTTATTTTCATGTTAAGGTCCATGAATAGATTAGATACACGTCAAATTAATTAATATCATTTACGAGATTCTATAAACATTAGACGAACATAAATCTTTCAATTAGGATAAAAAACCCCAAAATACGCAGCTAACATTAAACATCTAAAAAACCCAAAAACGCAGCTAACATTGTCTGAATTCTAACACTCACCAATTGAGCTTCACCGTACCTCTAAGGTGACCAAACTAGACATCCTTTGCTATTCTGACTCAATCTCTTCACCATTTACCATGGTTAGCTACGTAAAATTTTCAAATGCCATCGAGTTGTTCCAGGTTGTTTGGTGCGAAGAAAATAGGACAGAGTTACGCCTAGAAGTTTGGAGGAGAAAGCTGGGTTGGGGATACTATTGCCGGATCAGAGAACGAGAAGAGCTTTAGGGACGCCCAGGGAAGAAGAAGAAGGTGGAGGAGGTTTTTGGAGTTTTTTCTTCTTTTGAAATAGGGGAAGTCGAAGAAGAATGAGATGAGCGTCTGACTCCTTTTTGTTCGTTTTAAACTTTTAATTAATTTTGAATTTGATTTATTTTAATTAACTCTTAATTCATAATTAATCGATTCCTTAATTATATCATTAAAACATTACAGAAATTAAAAAAATATGAAAAAGAAATTAAAAAGTCAATTTGCAAATATCAGTTTTCCTCTTGGTTATTCTTGCAAATTTCCTCATCATTTTACTAATAACCTCAGTTCAAGGAGAACATAAATAAATAAATAAATAAACAAATAAAGAGAATTAGGGTTTATGTTGCAGGTGGGTTTGGAAAAATTGACACCTCGAATTTGGTGTGGAAGTGAAATAAGAAAGAGTCAAGCATCAACAACTTTAGGAACTCTTTAAAACTCTACCAATTATTACGACATTTTCCCTTGTTTGGATAATGGGCAACTTTGTTTCATCAGTCTTTCAAAGAGTTTGGTAAAATTGGCTTGATGTTTCATTATTTTTCATTTATTTTTCCCCACAAAAATACTCACTGCAACTGAAAAAAAGAATTTTAAATGAAAAAATTTTGTTCTTTTTAGTTCTTAACAACATTATGGGTCGTAGGGCGGGCAAGTACCTATTGACCCGTTGGGTTTTGATCCGCCCCGTTCCGCTTATTAAATGTGGTGGGTCAATATGGGGTAGGTCACCAGAAAACTTGCCTGCACCACCCCATTGACATTGTTGTTAAAAACGTTCATTTCCCGTATAAACGACCTACAGTCTCTAAACAACAAATGATGAGAAAAACAGACTTGTTAGTCAAACGATGACGACACCTATTTAAACCACCGATATTCATTTAAACTAGAAATTTACACCATTGTCTTTTGAATTTTTGGTTTTGGTAAATTGCATCTTGAAGTTATAAATTTGTAGGATGTTACTCCTTATTGAGATTGGTTTTATTGAGATTGTCATGTAATTTGTACATAAATAACTTATTAATTACATAAATAGTCATTTTTATGTATATTTTAACCTATATTTTTTATGATTAATATCTTTAATCAAGTTTTTATCAAAATAAAAATTTTAAAGTAACTTAGTTTTTAATATATATATATATATGTATATATATATATATATATACACGGGTTGACAAACATAACAGAAAGAAGTTTCATACCCAACTTATGTGAAACAAATAATATTAATATCAATAGGGTTAATTTGTACATATTTATAAGCTGAAGGTGTAACTTGCAAAAATTAAAATTTTAGGAGATTAATTGTTAATTTATTGTAAGTTCATAAGGCAACAATACTAAAACACTTATTTTTCTATTTGACCCTCTTTCCTTTTTGTCCTTGACCTTCAAAAATGGCCACACCTTTTCTTCAAACTTTTTTTGTTAACAAGTAATTCTCTTCCATTCAATCCCATTATAAGGATTTGTTTTACATATTTTTCCCAAACTATGACACTTTATTTTGTTAGTAAATTAAAAGTCTTCCATAAAAAATAATGATAAACATTTTTGGGGCAACTTGTTAAAGCCAGAAATTTTAGGTGCAATTATGCTTAAAAAAAAACCCAATTTTAATACCAATCTCAACTATAGTTCTAAAAGAAAATCCTATAAATGGTGCTTAATTATATATCAATCTCATTTTAGTCCCCAACTTTTAAAACATCCCAAATTTAATCTTGATTTATCAATATGTTTCAATTTTATTCATTTTCATCGTTTGGCATGTTAAAAAGAAACAAAGCACAAATAATATTTATTTAACAGTTTATTATTTTACATTTTTACATCAGAACCACGTGTTAATTTTGTTTTGTGCAAGTTAAATACTATTTTAGTCAACATCATATGCATACGTTATTCTCTCATTTAAACCTAGCTGACAAAAATGATTAAAACTAAAAACAAAAGTCATAGATTAATAATTAAATTGAAGACGTTTTAAAAGTGAAGATGTAAAGTGAGATCAAACGCAAAATTCATGGACCTAAGATTTAACTCAAAGACCAATTTTAAATCCAGTTATCAGATTTGATCCTGACCGTCAAATCCCTTCCACACCTTATTTTTCAAGGGATTTTTAAAAATGATTTTTAAAAAAAAAATTTTGACAAATGATTTTTTTTTTTACATTAAAAAACAAATTTTTTAGACATAAAAATTACTTAAGTTTTTTTTTTTACTCTATTTGAAGTTTTTTTTTTTACTATAATTTTTTTTTTATTTTTTTAAAAAAACCGAAACAATTTTTTTACACAAAAAGAAATGGGTTTTTTACTGAAAAAAAAGGGTCATTTCTCTGATTTTAAATTTTTTTTTGGCTCTTTTTTCCAAACATCCCTTCCCGTTCCCCGACACTTTAGCCTCCTCACTGCCGATCAACCTTCCACTCCCCGCCTCCACCGTACGATCCTCCTCTCCCCCACCGCGACGGTGCAATCTGCCCTCGCCAGCGCCTCCTCAGCTGCTATTATAAATTTATATGTGTTTATTCTCTGTAAAATTTCATTCTTGATTAAGCTCAGAAGCTATGTTTGGCTGGCAAAGACACATAAAATCTCTTCTTAATCATGTTGGGAAAAGTCTCGAACATGGTTACACTCAATCTGCCAACTTTTGTTCTTCTCGCTCTCCAGGTCGGTTTCCTAGTAATGGGTTTTAGTGGGTTTTTTTTTTTTTTGGTAGGAAATGCTACGCTGTTATTTGTTCGTGTTATTAAAGGGTTCTAGTGGGGTTTTTGTTTATGGCAGCTGAGTTGAGTTATCTTCAAAGGGTTTTGAAGCCTTCTTCTGGGACAGTTTCGAGGCCCTTTTTTCAGTTGTATCAACAGTTGGTAATGATGCTCACTTTGTTGTTTGGATTTTTGTGCTAAAGCTTGGAATTGGAAATGCTAGTGTTAAGGATTTTTCTTGATTGGAAGGATGTGAATAGGCTTGTTAGGATTCATGTTGTTCTGGTTTTTCCTTTGATTGTTCTTCATGGAAGGATGTCAATACGTTTGTTGGGATTCAAGTTGTTTCTGATTGTTCGTAGGATTTTTGCTGGAAATGCTAGTTTTAAGGATTGTTCCCTTTTTTATTTTTTTTTCCTTTCATTGTTCTTGATCTGAAGGAAGGTGTGTTAGGATTCATGTTGTTTCTGATTGTTCTTTAGGTTTTTCCTTTTTCTTTTAGTGTTTTGTTTTCAATGTAGCTTTCTTTTTGTTCTTTTTTGAGGATTTCTCACACTCTTTCCTTTGGATTATTTGATTATATTAGATTAGCCTATACTTCTACTGGAAATTTGAGGGTTTTTTTTTTATTTTTATTTTTGTATTAAAAGTTAGAAATTTGAGGTTTGAAGTGCATAATTATGAATTCTGATTTTAAATATTCTGCTTCTTAAACTTTGATAGAATTTGCGAGACTTTCATATATGGATATGCATTATATAAATTACAAAATACACCAAGATAATTTTTTTCCCCCTTAATGGCACTACTTTCCCGGTTTTACTGTAATAACTTGCTTGTGTCTCTTTGTTGATACAGAGCATTTCTACTACAAGGAAGTTACTCGCAGATTCAACTGATGAAGCGCCTATTCGGTCTCCATTGACTCCTGTTTTGGCGATAGATAGTGGTAAAACTGAAGACCAGCTGCAGAACTCCGTTTCTAAACCTGCTCAAGTTCAAGCCGTCTTGAAATGCATAAAACAGGTAGATGATACCACAATTCTGAATATGTTCTTATTTATTAAAATTTCTGATATGGTTAATGACGTTTTGTTCGATTCAGTTTGGCTAGGTTTATTTACCGCCTACCTACCTGCTCTTTAAGTGCATTCTGTAATATTCATCTCCCACACTTTCTAATTATGCAATTTTGTTAACGTTGACTACTCACAGAGTCCTAAGAAGGTGAATTTGGTTGGTGTGTTAATTCGGGGAATGCGTGTTGAAGATGCATTGTTGCAGTTACAAGTGACGGTAAAGCGCGCAGCGAAAACTGTCTATCAGGTGATTGTTCAGTTCACAGACGTCATCGGTAATTGTGAATCATTAATATTGGATAAGAGCTTGAACATTTACATCATTCATGACAAAACTTGTCTGTGAATAGGCCATCATGATCCGTTTTGCATGATTTAACAATCTGAAGCTGGATAACTCTTGGCCAACGTACTACTTCACGCTTATATATTTAAGCATGAATGTATATTCAGATAACTGCTGGAGACGAAGACTTATTATTCAACTTTTTGTCTTTTCTTTGAAAGTTTGTTCACTCAGCCCGAGCAAATGCAAGTCATAATCACGGGTTGGATCCGGATCGTCTCCTTGTTGGTATATAACAGAAGCAAAGATTTACTCTATGGTGTCCTAACCCTTCTTATACTCATCTCCTCTCTTTTTACGCAGCTGAGGCATTTGTTGGAAAGGGATTATTCAAAAAGAGAGTTTCATATCATGCTGAAGGAAGACACGGAATAAAAGTGAGACCAGAGTGCCAACTAACAGTGATAGTAAGGGAAACTAGTCTGGAAGAAGAGGCCAAGATAGCAAAGCTTAAAGTCCACAATTTCCGCAAGCTTACCAAGCGGGAAAAGTGGCTTGTCCCTCGTACACTTATCGAGACCACTCCGATTTGGAACAGGAAAGGCAAAGCAAGAAATGGAGAATCAGGCGATGTAGCAGCATGAGGGAGCTTTTGGAATCTTTCATTCTTTTCGAAATTTTGTAGAAGTGTTAGAGAGCTCTGCATTTCCAACCCAAGTGCTTTAGAAAGAACAAACTCTTCTTTTGGGGTTTCTGATAGCAGTTGAATGTGTTTTCTGGAGTATGTGGTATGTTCATCCTTTGTTAAGAGAATAAGTTGTGAAATGGACTTTCTTTGCTATTTACACACAATGGGAAGGGAAATAAGAAAGTTTCTGCAGCTTTATTATCATCTGTGGCTGCGATTGAAAGCCCAGTTTTGCATTTGGCCTACCTAAGCTGGATTCGCAGTTGGAATTATAGCAATGTTTTCTCTCATAAAATTTAAATTGCTATAGTGATGTGTTTTCAGTAAAAACTTTTAGTTTTAACTCATTTCTCAAGTGGCCTAAAATCCAATGGGACATGTTTTGTGTGCACATAACAAGTTGGGAACTCTGTATTTGATCACCAAAAAAAAAAAAAAAGGGATTTCTTTGCACGGTATCAGTTATGTCTCCTAGTTGTAGGAGACTCAAGATCATGAGATAAGAACAGGAAGTCTGTTGCTAAATGTTAATGACACCTTTTTTCTCCCAACTAAAAGTATCTCCAATGCAATATTAAATTGATGTATTAATGATAAATTTAACATTTGCTACAAAATTTAGCATATAGTAAATTTACTATTTGATTCTTAAATTGGGGAGTAGATTGAACCTTTTTGATATAATAATTACAACATTTTAACTTGTTAATTATTTTAATAATAAAAGTTTACTTTTATATGTTCTAAAGTATAATAATTATAACGAAAAGGCAAATCTGACATTTTAAACAACATTATGTATTAGAGCATAAAATAAAATAACATATTAAATATATTATTTTTATATTTTTTGGTGACAAATATAATATTGACGTTAACATTTACATTGAAGTGAGCCAACAAGAGCATTTGTAGCATCATATTTGACGAAGCAGCAGTGAACCACTCCAATGCAATGCCAATATCAATTTTTCCCATTAGGGTAGGAAAATTACTCTCCAATGCTAATACGTACGCTCCTCTTTCCACATCATTACTTTGGTCCTTTTTTCCCATACATATTGTTTTCTAACACTTGGTGTGATAACTCCACCTTAAGGTAGAAATTGGTAAGCCTATTCATGTAAATGAGAACATGACCAATAAAGAGTATATATATTGTAGTCATTAACCAGAAAATTTAAGAGCAAGAGTAGAGGCTGAGGCACAAAAAACAGAATATATTCGAGCCCCAAAGTACATGCTGACAAAGTTTTGAAAACCAAAACAATCTCCTACTTTGTTACATCAATATTTCTGTATCTAAGAATCTCAACACCCAAATAGTCAACAGGACCCCCAACGGCAACATGAGGCTTCCTTACCTTCACACGAACAGCCGAAATCTGAGGATGCTTTGTTAAGGTTGTAGATGCAATGAGCTGAGCGACTGACTCGAGAAGATTATGTGGTTGTCCTTCAACGACTTCCTTCGCTATGCTGCAGTTTAAAAAATTCGAATTCGCAAACAGATATTGTATCAGAAATAGAACAAAAAGGCTACATGAAAACTGATCTATTTGGCACAGCGTTAGAATCTCTGTTTTTGCTTCCTAAACCTAAAAACAACTTTCAGAGAAATTTGAATAAAATGCAAGAATTTTTGCAGCTTGTTTGAAGCTCTTTCAGGAGAAGCAAAATTCACATGGCTACTCTGATAGGATCTCTGTTAGTTATTAGTAGCTGCTAGAATATGGTTAGCATTTAGTCAGTTAGTATCCTAGAAGAGTTAGTAGTATAAATAAGAGGTGAGTAGAGAATGAGAGGGGAGCTTTTGGTTAATTGGGAGTTGTCTTGGGCTATCCAAGCGGGGAGTAAGCACTCTCGAACAAACACTGGTTTAGTAGTCTTGTGTTTGCCTAAGCTTTTTCATCAATAAAATCTGTAGTTTTCATGAGTTTTGGCCAAGAATCTATCCTACTCTTGAAAGAAGTTCCACAAGAAGAGGAGGGAAAAAAGAAAAAAAAACTGAGGTTAATTTGGATATTAAAATATAGTATAGTATACAAGCAAATTGACAAGTACGCAGGCAACAATTCAACTGAGGTTGAATTCTTTAGCAAAATGGAAAAATCTGATCTATTTTTTATTGAAATTGCACTGAAATAGAGAAAATAACATTCAGATAGGAAGCTATTCAAGAGAGCCTCTGCTTTCCATACACTCATGAAAAGCCAGCCAATTTACAAGATCGATACCCTCACTCTTTCCAACCTCTGTTTCTATTCTCTCCCTCCTAGCCACTTAACAGAGTTCCTAACTTCCCGGATCAATTCACATCATATCAGCCAATCCGTCTAGCTCTCCTCCCGAGGTAACCAACTCTTCTCTTCCCTCCAATTTGTCCTGGTCACCACCTCCACCGTGTCCCTCTTCTGCCACCCGAACCAACAACTTAGCCTCCAGCTTAACATTCTCCAAGGTAGCCTCCATATCAGCTTCCAACTCAACACCCCTTGACTTGGGCCTTTGGACCATTGCCTCTTTCATGTTTCTCCCCTTCTTCCTCACACAAGTGAAACGGATAGGAGGACCTTTGGGCCTATCATAAATTGTACTCATGCATCCTGAATTTATTGTCACTTGTATGTTGCATCCGAAACTTTAGATTTTGACAGTTAGGACCCTAAATTTTATAATTCTTAGCAAATGCAATACAATCAGTAATGGACGACAATAAGGATCTGAAATGTCAAAATTTAAAGTTAGAGGGTCCAACTAGCCGACCAACAAAAAGTTTGGGTGTATTTAAGTAAAAACCTTAGGCGATTTCCGTCCATTAGCTAGTGGACCACAATTACAAATAACTAGGGTCCCATTTGCTAAATTAAAAGTATGAGGTTCAAATTACCGAACACTAAAAGTTTAGGTTGCACCAATACAATTAATCCCATAAACACACAAACACAGCCAATAGCCTTTCGTTAAACACGATGTTGGTAATAAAAAAATTGAAAAACACAACCATTTCCCATTATCGAGCAAAGATGTCAAAAGGAAAACTCAACTCACGAACCACTCACATTGAACAAGAACCAAGTTGGAAAGTAATTTATCTGAATAACAAAGTTTGAGATGAATAAGGAGGTGTTGAAGATCAGTACTCACCGATAAATATCGGTATAACTAACAGTATCAGACAATTGATCGGATAAACCAGCTGGGCGGAGATCCATCCAAGCATCGACATCTATCACAAACTTCTGACCCAGCTTCTTTTCTTCAGGTTTAACACCATGAAAACCATGGAACATCAAACCTCTCAATATGAGCTTGTCTCCCCTGAATATTGGATCACCTTCCATAATATTTCCTGATGACAAACAAAGAGATGAACATGAATATCATCCTTGGCTTAATGCAAAAAGTTCTTTACAGAAGGTGTCATAATTAAATTCCCCCACTTAACCTCTCTGTTAGAATTTATGTTTGATAAGAAAATAAAAAAGAGGCTGTAAAAGTGAGGTCATATTTTAAGAGAATTTTGAAACCAATTCTCCTCTTTTTAGGTCATTTTTAAGGGAAATTCTGGTAGGAGTTAAGTAGGACTAATTCAAAATTCAAGGTCATAGTAAGAGCTTTTGAAGCTCAATAAGCAAAATGGAAATGATTCTTAAAAAAAAAAATGTCCACAAAGAACTCAATGACGATACTCTGTTCTTAACATCAAGCTTTCAGAAAGCACATTCCTATTTCACAAAACTCGTTTGAAATGCATTTCTGAACACCAAAAATTCACCAACAAATAAATAAATAAAATGGGTAACAATAAAACTACTTTAATAAAAAATGGTCTAAGTAATCAAACAATGAATCGTTTATTCAAGAGCTACATCAAATTTCAACGTGAGACGATCAACAAAAAGATGATATTGCTTTTTCATTGATTTGTTAATTAATAACTCCCTGTAAAACAATTATATTCTCCTCTTAGAAAACCCAGCTTAGAGATCCAAGAGGCTGTGAAATGACGCTGTTTAATGGCAGAGAGAGAGAACTCACCAGAACTCAACAGCGTTTGATTCAATGGGAAAACTTTTCTTTTTGTGAGAGAAATAGAATGGAGAACCTTTGCTTTTGCTGCCTCCAAACCCCGCGCTATTGATCATTGGCTGTGGCCACTGGCCTGCTCAATGGAGAGTTGCTTTTAGTCTCCTTTTCCTTCTAAAAATAATAAAAAAGGGGATATTTCATATTTATATTTTATATTTTATATGTTATATGTTATAATTTATATTTACACTTGGATGAGGAGGGATAATCTAAAAGGCATTAGGATCACTAGGTCGAACTAAAAACATTGAAATAATTTAAATTTTGTAAGAGAAAATATTGTAGCAAAACCAGTAAGATATGAAATTTTTATGGTTCAAACAGATGAACAAAACAACACATTAATTTCTTTTTGTTTTCAAGGTATAACTATAGGGTTTCAATGATAAAAGGTCTTTTTACATTGATACCTCTTGTGTTTTGCCAAAATTACGAAGACACTCCTTGACCATGCTAATTATATCAACATCTCTGGCTTAATAGAAAAATTACAAAAACACTCCCTCTGTTAGTTGATCATGAAAATTGACCGACATTTGCCCATTAAATATTTTTTAAAAAATACCAACAATGCCCTTCGATGCATTAAAAAATGTTTTTAGATATATATGTTATTAGAAATGATTTTTTTACCCTTATTTAGCAGTAAAAAGAGAATTTATTTGATACTTACACGCTTATAACTATAATTTTCACTCTAAATGTGAAAAAAAAAAATTGCTCCTTTTTGTTGGAGTTGAACTTAGCTCCAATTTAGGCCACAGCCCACAAGCATGCATTATTTGCATATCGTGGCAGACATTGTTGTGCACTAATTGTAGTGCTTGCCAAATTGTAGTAAATGAAGCATTTTGGTTTTAGCCACACACGTAACCTATTTGCATCCATATGCTCCAAGAGACTATGGCTATAAATAGTTGTGCAAAAGCGTGGCGGAGTGGTGATGCGATCTGTGCTAACTGGAAAAGAAAATAAAAATACCAAAATTTGGCGTGGTTTGGCAAATTTCCTTCGTCCACTGGAGGGAGATCACAAATTTCCACTAGTATGGCGAGCAAATGTTGAATACAAATATCTCTCAATCTCACTTCCCAAATTCCCAATACGCCCTTTCTCTCAAATACAAACTTAAAGAAACAACTCTCAGTGTATTTAAGCACCCCACCAAAACAAAGCTTGAATGTATAAATTCTCAAATGCTCTAAAGAGCTTTCAATGCAAGTTGAAGAAATTGTTCTTCTATCCTTTGAACCATGCAGATGAAAGGCTATTTATAGCCATTGTCTCTTGAAGCATATTGGATGCAAATAAGCCACGTGAGTGGCTAAAACCAAATTGCTCTATTTACTACAAATTGACAAGCACTATGATTAGTGCACAACAAGACCTGTGTCACAATATGCAAATAATGCATGCTTTGTAGCCTAAATTGGAGCACTTTCAACTCCAACGTTTTTTTTTCCTCTCAAAAGTCCCTTTTTTTTACAAGGAAAGGTTTTTATTTATTAATCATAGCATCAAATATAATAACAGGTTCAATAAGTGGAGGAGATTCCTCCAACCATATGAGTTAATTGTCTAAATTAAAGGCATAAAAGCCAACTGATGGGCAGCCTTATTAGCTTCTCTATACACATGACTAAGCTTAGCCACTAAAAAAAAGACAATGAACTAAAACACATGATTTTGCTAAACACCAAACTCATTACAACCAAAGTTTTTCTTCTCAAGAGCTTCGATGATTGTTAAAGCGTTTGACTCTTCATAATAATTATCCAGAGTCCAGAACCACGTCTTAAACCAAACAGACTTAAGGGTAAAGCCTTAAATCTCAGCTTCTTCAAAAGTGCCATTTTCAATAGCAATATTATTGAATGATTTACACACAACGTTTGAAAATGATAAAGATGCTGCCCATCCGCTAAAGTAGCATATACCATGGAAACATATCTAACCCAATATATGTTTAGAACTTAGAAGCATCACACACACACACACACACACACACACATAAAAACACAAAAATACAGTTATGATCTCTATCTGTCCTTGATTATCCTATGAGCCCCAGTACTGAACTTTTTACAATATATGTTCCTTATGCAACCATTTAAAAAAAAAAAAAGAATTTCCGAGATGCAAATACTCGAATAATGCTAAACGAAGACAAGACTGAAAACACTATTCCACAAATTCAGCATTTACCCATTATTCTTCAGAGCCAAACACAACGTGAACCTTACAAGTTACAATGCAATACCGAACAAAAATTTGCAGAATGAATATTCAAACTCAGAAAAAAAGGGAAAAAACTCTTTTGTTAACATTTTTTTTTTATGGGACTCTTCTTTGCCGTTTGACACAATCTAGAAAACGAAAGCTCAACATGAAAAGAAATTTACCTCTTTCAAAAAAAAAAAAAAACAGAGGGGGAGCAGAAGGCTCGGTTGGACGGCGGAGAAGAGGCTCGCGGTGGGACCTCGCGACGGCTCTCCGGCCTTCACGCGCAGAGTTGCGGCTGTGGACGAGGCTAACGGGAAGTAAGGAGGGGGCACGTTAAGTTTGGGAGCCGTTTGGGAGGTGTTTTGGCTGAGAGCTAGAAATGGATGGCTAAGATTTGGTAGTCGTAAATCTAAGGCTGATAGTAAATAAGATATTTTGGTCATTTTGCAAATAAGATTGGTTAGTTTTGGACATGTTTCGATGTAATTCATTTTGGTGGAGTGAGTATCCCTAGACAAGTCTTTTTGATTACTTAGGCTGAAATTTTTAAAAATTAAAGAAATGACAAAAATTTTTGAAAATTAAAGAAATTGTTTTTTTTTTTGGGTTACAACAACACGTCAATGATAAAATACCAGCATATTATTGATTATCACTACTACATAACTATGGTTTATTGATTATCACTACTACATAACTATGGTTTATTACTAATAAATTATTTTATTATTGACCACCAAATGGTCATAATAAACTATAAATGAATAAATCAATGTTTTACTGCATTTTTTTTAAAAGAATGATGCACTGATTTACATCAGAATACAATTGATATACAAAAACAGTGATTTTCTTAAGTTTCAAAAACTTCGGTTGCGTACTTAAAAAAAAACTCATAGCTTATTTGATATTATTTGATTTTAATAAACTTTTCAGTTAAAAACAATGTAAAGCTCTCGCATACTACAATAAAAATAAAAAAATTATTATAGTATAAAGTCTTTACATATGCTAAAATGTTTATAATTCTAACCAATAATTTTAACTAACATGACAAACAACCCTTTAAAAAAGATTATTTACCCCCAAATCCCCTCTTTTAGCTAAAAACTGTAGGGTTGTCAAAGTAAAAAAAGATAAAAGTAGTACTTTCTCACCACGGGCAAGAATATTGCTTTTGTTGTTGATTCTTTTTTCAACAATATCAAAAAAAAAAAAACAATTCATGTTGTAAGAAATTCCCACAATTTAATTAATGAATATTAAAAAATACTAGCTTTTTCTTTTAAAAAAAACTTTGGAAAGTTTAATAGTGTGTTTCATAATACGAGTTTAAATCAAAACTTTTTATTGTTGTAATGTAATATTAAGAAATGTGTAGCCTCATTTATGTCCTGATGAATTATCACCCTATACAGAGGTGGCGCTAGCACTTCGATGCAGCGACGGAAGGTCCAATAATTTCTGAAGCATGCACAGGGTATGGTGCCACTGCCTTATCACGAATCTAGTTTTAAGGGAAACCGACCTCCTCTTTTGTGTACTCTTGTAAGTAGGACATGTTAGGTCTTTTTTGTGTAACTCAAAAGTTAGGGAGAGGTTACAGAAAAACTTAGAGAGAGAGTGGTGTGAAATTTTTTCTTGTAAACTTTGTCATTATCATAATGAATTATTCTTAAAGCAACTAAAAGTAGAAGTAGCTCTCACGTTAAGGTGAACCATTGTAAATTTCATGTGTTTTTTTCTTGTTTATTTTTCTTTTCGCATGTTTTGCTCTAGGTAGAATTAGGATACCTAATTATCAACATGTAAAACTCTCACATATTACAATATAAAGAAAAAATAAACTGTAATATAAAACGCTTACATATTACAATATTTTTAACTAAAATTGATTCACACTATTGATTCAAAATCATACTTTTCAAACGCAATGCTTATGGTGATGATAACTTTCACCCTTGCTTTCTTTTCTTTTTTTTTGTGAGGAGAAATTACCCTGTTTTTTAAACAATAATAAATTACTTTAACCATAAATGAACGACACTACCCTGTACACACATGCTTTTACTACAGTTCAATATTAGTATTACGTCAAAATCATGTTACATTTCTTACTTTTCTATACATTACGCATAAGTAAAAACCTACTAAAAGAACTGTAGACAAACGGTTTTGATATCTTTCAATTAAATATCGAGTTTTGATATCTTCTATATCATTTGGATTTATTTTTTTTTTTCAAGCTGAATCTCATCAAGAAGTAATCTCTAGATTATTTTTATTTCAACCGCAGGATACAACCACCTATGTCCTGCAGTAATAATCAAGCCTAACAAACTAGTTTTCTTTCTTCATAGATCCCTTACTCGGTCAAATTCACAAAATCTGGCACCTGTAATATGAGTTTCACGTGAGCAAAGAAAAGATTTATGGAGAAGAACACCTTCCCTTCCGCCCACACATCTATGGAGAAAAAAAAAAAATTCACAAAACGACAGTACATGGTAGGATTTAAAAAAAATGAAACATTAACAACGATGTTTTTGTGTGGTCCAAAAAGACAACGCTCCTCAATGTATGTACAAGTCAAGGGGCAAAATACCCACATGAAAAAATGAATTGGTATTTCAAATCTCTCTCTCTTTGTTAACTATGCACATGTAACTCAGAAGGTGGTGTGAAAAATTATCCTTCAGTGGCGCCCTTTTAGAGCTGCACAGGACTGATATTTCCAACTTTTCTCTACAAATTGCATTCTCCCACATTCTAAGCTGTAAGTGAAAATTATGCCGCTCCTCCTAGTCCTCGAGGGGAAACAAAAGCTCACGGAAGACTTTAGAAAAGAAGATCAATGAAAAAAATTCCGAATAATGTTGGCATTCTACCTCCAAATGGTTTCTATAGCTATACAACTGTGTTAGTTTCAGCATCTGGCACTCTTCTGTAGAAAAGAACATATGCAGCAGCAGTCTTGATACTCTCAACACTAACATGACGAACATAGCTGTCGTCGAACTCAAACCAAAAGCCGTTGTCTTTCTGCATAGAACAATAAGCATTAGAAGTTCCAAACCAGGAAAAGTTCTTTATGCGCTGATAAAGCCTGAGCTATAGTAAATGTGTGATCAGTCACCTTCGACAATATTGAAAACGAATAGATTTTTCTTTTGTTTGCTAATCCTGAATTTGGTCAGAACAGATTCACCCAGAAAACGTATTGTTGTTAAAAAAAAAGGTTTTAATTTTTTAAAGAACTCTCTCCCAATCTATCATAGCATAACGAGACAAGGTTCATAGCTGATTCTATATGCCATCTTACCTCAAGGAAAATATAACAGATTAAATCCGACTAGAATACTGCGTTCAAGCAAAATGGTTGCAATTATAGCAGAAAGAACACTTACACGAACAAATGCGGTATAATGGCCACTAGATGCTGAACCGGAGTGATTGATAATTGCATACAGATGGTATCGGTTAGGTGGTACATCTTTTCGGGTAAGGTAGGTTGAGAAATCCAGGTCATCAATTGGAAAATCCACGTATCTTTCCAGTTTTGAACTTGAACCTTGCGTGAATGAGAACCTCTTCAAATGAACGACTAGAATTTCGGGCAATTTCCAAAAATCTAACTTTTTCTTAGCTTGCTGACGCCTCTCGCATTTAGGGCAGTACCTGTAACCATATAAACCGACAATTAAACAAATAAAAAAAGGAAAATGACTAAATAATAGACATGAAAATATTGGAACTGGAGACAGTTGATAGTGCACGTAAACATTTTCTGTGAAAAAGGTTTTGATCGTGCACGCATTTGTGTGCGTGGGTGTGTGTGTGCGTTAACAGAGGTAATGTAGTTCTTCAACTTCAAACTTCTGCCACTTTTTTGTGGACTTGGGAAGCCACTTAAACACCAGAATACATGCACCCAAAACTGACGGGATATCAAAAAGCTCTCCTTTTGATAAAATAATAGAGGGCTTTATCCCCACTTAATCTTCCAAAAGTAGTATTTTGACATTTAAAAATGCAGAGAACGAACCCAACCACCAAGCTGAGCAACTTAATGATCTAAATATTATCCCTCTCCCTCAATTACATGAAAACGGCGAGAAAAATGACACGTATGATGCAAAAACTTAAATTGAAACAACACACTAACCACACGTCTCCCTCTCCTAGCAGTTCCTCTTCCAAGTAATCTGCGAGGCATTTGTGTAGGGAAAAAGGATCTTGAGAACTCCATGAGAATGGGTGGGACATGAAAACCACAGGTAATGAGCCGAGTCGAGAGGTATCGTACTTCTTCGTCATCTTATCTGACCACAAAACAAGCACCTTCAAACTCTCAGGAAACTCTGGGGGCAACACTGGCTCATTCATTTCAATCAACGTATCTTCCAATTCTCCCCCGATATAAAATTGGAAGTCTACATCCAAACCTGCATCATCCCCTGATTCATTCTCTGACCCCGGCCAACCACTAAAATTTGTAGCGCTGGTTGCGTCATCTATTTCATTATCTTCATTAGCATTATTTCCAGCATCATCAACAGGATCATTTGATGCATTGTCAATGGAAATTGAAAATGGATCCAGTATTCTCGTATAGTGTTCACGAAGATTGTATCCATGGTGAAGATCAGACAACCTTGCCACAAATGGAATGCCAAATATCGTAGGATCACTTCTCCCTCCAAAAATGAATTGCCTAAATCCACCACCACATCCATATTAGAACATCGTTAACATACATATGAAAAGGAATAACATCAAAACAAAAATACAATTGTGTAATCTAGATAACCAATGATGACTAGAAATTATTCCCAGGAAATCTCGATGAAGCTGACAAAATTTAAAATTATGCAGAGATTAATGTTTTACTTACAAATCTCAAACCTATGTGCTTGAAGCTGACAAAATTTAAAATTATGTAGAGATTAATGTTTTACTTACAAATCTCAAAGCTATGTGCTTCCTTCCTATTTTTTCTTCCAAAATCTAAACATCAATTAATTCACTCAGGAACAAAATTAGAATCTTATCAAGCTAGGTACGCGAATAGCATTCAAATCTTGGACTATAAGGCATCAAGGACTCGACGTACCATCTCTCGAGAAAAGGTGTTTCCAGAAGAAAGTAGCAGCATAATGCTAAATACAGGGGAAAAAAGGAGGGGGCACTAGTTTAAGCTTACTTTTCCCTGCGTTGGTGCATGAATTCAACCAAAGGGAACGCACTACTTTCCCTTGGTAACCGATAAGCCACCAGGCAGTCATCATTTCTGATCAATGATAATAAATCTTTCAGATCCTCCAACAAACGGAAAATTCGATTGTAGTATACCTACAAAAATGCAACAAGGATTGCGTCATGACCTTCAAGATAACGGTCAGCGTTGACAATCTCTCAATTATTAGGTCTACCAGAACAAAAGGAGTCACAGGCGCAGTGATGGGTATGTGTTATATACGTGAGACATTGATGGCACAAAGGCAGCCAAAAGAGTCATCACTGACTGCGATATCAAAACTCAACTCCTGCATTCTTTTTCCAGATAGGAATGCTTCCCCCTTATAGGATCCCAAAAGCAGCCATGGTGTGCAACTGGTATATTGAAAAAATAAATAATACTCTAATAAAAATGTTTAAAAAAAGAAAGCAGGTACAGTCACATACCTCAGCCACCAAAAGGGTTTCATCATCGTTCAGGGAACAAGCTTTACTCAGAGCATCAATGAGATCCTCCAATCTCCCATTCTCAGGCACGTTTATGGTAATAGTAGATGGTGGTGATGTCCCATCTGTGCTTAAGACATTCACTACCATGGATCGCATTGCTGTTGAAGGTATAGGTACCATGGTCTGCGTTGCTATTGAAGGTATCGGTACCACGGTTCCCGTTGCTGTTGAAGGTATAGGCAATGAAAGGTACACAAATGGCTCAAACGTAACAGACATCCAATTGCAAACAGAGCAAGCTACTGTTGATCGGTATTGGCCCTATAATCAAAGAAGGTAAGAAAAAAAATAAAGAATTCAGTTCAATGCAAAAAAGAGCAGGTCAAACACCATTGAAGTTAAAACCGGCAAACTTTATTTTCAATTAGAAAACGGAAGTTGAAGTCTTTAAGATCAATTATTCAAAAGGATTTCTCAGGATAGCACGGAAGCCCAAGCAAAAGCAAGAATGCATTCATAGAGAGCTTTTATTCTATCATGAAAACTTATATCTCCTTTGCCCTCACATGAAACAGATCAACGATGATCGAATCATTTTGAGCAAGATGATTCTTCCAATGTTCTCCTGCAACTTCTTCATTTGGGCGGCCTTCTGTGTCTTTAGCTTCAGTAGGCAGCTTGCACTTCACACGATTTAGATCTTCATGGAGACCATCCAACAGAAATGCAAGAAATTCCTAAATTACAAGAACTTCAGCATATAACTTCTTCCACACATAAACCACCAAGTAGAAAACATAAAGAAAGAAACTGCAAAAGTGCATATAAGTTTTGCGGACACAACACTAACCTGAGAATCATGTTGTTGATAGCCAATAAACTGAGATGAACAATTTTCAATTTTTAGCATCAACATGCTTGGTGCCACAGGGCTCGTTCCTGGCACCCATAACATCCTTAATAGCTCTCCAAATGCTAAAGCAAGATCTCCCTAAAATACAGGTAACTATGAGCATAAGAAAGTTTTGTAGAATAAGCAACACTAAATACATCACACATATTACAACACATACTTTTCCCCCCCAAGGGTTATCACTATTTATCTCCTTGCCATAGTCTCCCAAAAAATAATCAACAAGCTCTGGTGTATGCGCCAAACATTGAATGGAACTGTTCATGAAACATGTATTCCCAAGATTACATAATCCAATCAAGCCCAAGGAATCAGCTCCTCTGTAGCTACGAGCATATTGTGAGGAATTGGATTGAGTCAAAGAGGATTCTAGTTTGTCAGTGCCATCACCGCTACCTCCGATGATGGAATCTGTTTCATCCATTTCATCATCCCTTTCATCTCGATCCTCATTGGAATCTGTAAATCCATAAACTTGCAATTGAAGGAGATACTGCATCAACAACATAAAACATGTAATATAAGCATATAAAAGACAAAAGGTAGAATTTTACATCTGAAGAGTTAAATTAACGTGAAAATAGAAGTCGAAGTCCACAGTAGCATGAAAATAGCTTTAGAATATGCCTAGTGACCACACAAATGCTTAAGAAGCCTCAAAGATCAATGTTGAAGTCAACCGTATGGATAAAAACTGACTGAAAATTTTCTAGCCAGTCCCCTTCTTGAACTGTGTCATGGTCGAATTCATGATCGCTAAAGTTCAAAATCTACTAAAAAAAGGTCTTAAACTACTCACCTCTAGGCTCAGCAGTCTGGGCAAACTTTCATTCATTAGAATTTTGGTTATCTTCCCTGAGAAGTCCCAAATGTGCAACTGTCAAAAACCAATTAATGAATGAGCGAAGGATGTCATATTAAAACAATTGCAAATTTCTAAATGACAACTTACTCACCAGCTTAGATTCGGAACTAAAAATATTACATGCTCTCCTGTACGAATCAATTGTATTGTCCTGAAAAATGCAATTTAAGTTAGCAACAAAACTTGAAGTGATAATCACCAAGTGTTTCGTGTAAAAAATAAAAACGCACAAAATGTCATTACTTTCTACTACTCCATGCCAATTAATTAACATCCATTAAAAGAGCTTTTCCAGACTTGATGTACGATAGAGAAAATATCATTCTTCCTTTTCATCGTTGGTGCGAAAATCTTCAAATCATGTAAGTAGGAAGCATTTAGGTTGAATAATCATATTGTTGATGACAATACTAACCTTTTCATGTATCTTCACTACCAAAGAATTTGTTTTGGACGAAACCAAAAGCTTAATCTGTAAAGGAAACACATTCAATAAAAAATCTTCAGCAGTAAAGGTCACAAGTTTCTTTCTAGTTGCATCTAATTCCTCATGCCTGCAGAAAAGTGGTGCAATGAAATCAAAACCAATGTAGTCAAATCTGCCACCTCCTCAAAATCATCTAAGACGTAACAACAGAACATAAATCTAATCCCAACATCAGGGTTGGAGAAGGAAAGAAAAGTATATGACAAAGGTAAGGGAAAATGGAGAGGAAAAGAAGGACCTCTCTCTCAAGTCTCATACATATGTGTGTGTGCGTGTGTGTATGGTTGTGGTTTCAATAGCTACGTTTCCAATGGGTATCATTAATATTAACCGTTTGAATAAATCTGACGGTTGTAACAAAGTGAATGATTAACCAAAACAATTTACGATAATTAATGAGGTTGAATATTATCACGCCACATCATCAATTGTTGTTAAAATATACCATTATTGGAAATATAACCATCGAAAACAAGTCCATATTCCATATAAATATATATTTAAAATTTTAAAATTGGGGTTGTTTCAGTTTGAAAGATTTGAAATCTCCACTCATTCCATTTCCTTATCTTTTTCCTCCTACCAATCAACCATAAGTCTCATTCCAATAATTCTCTTATCCATATCCCTCCTTCCACTTTTCCCTCCTAAGTCCTACCAAACAAGCTCTAAAAGTCAACCTTGCTCAACTAGTGACAACTACCCAAAAAGCCTCATTTACCATCCAAAAAACTTGGAACACACGTAAAGATCAATTCTTCACTGTCCAAGGTCTCGTAGAAAGACAAAACGACACAAAATTCAGTTTAAAAAAAAATGACCCTCACCTTCTAAAGGCACGGACCCACATCAGTTCAGTAACCAAAGCATACTCCTTAAATTCTTGTGCAAAATCTTGATTCCTGTAGTCCTCAATCTTCCTCAAATTCATTACTATTTCCCACATACAGTTGTCAGTGTCAAACGACACGTCGTATGAAACACCTTCAACAGAATCAGCAGGCCTTTGTACCTCCTTCCACCACCTGAAGAAAAACGCAGAACCAATCTCGTCGTTATTTGGCCCCCCCAAAATTCTCATTTGCTTAAATAATCTTCACTAAGACCAAAACTAAAAATAAATTAAACAGATCAAATCTTTATAGTCAAATCTCTTCGATAAAGACAAAAACAACTTTTGAAGGTTCTTGGAACCAAAAATACTCGTTTTCGAAACATAGAAAATCATGCAAGAAAAAGAAACAACAAAGAACACTTTCATTTTCTCAGCGACCAAACAAGAAGTACGAGTAACCGTACCTGTAAGGAACCAAGTAGACCTTCTCGTCGTCCGGCTGACGCTCAGCCTTCGGCTCCGGCTCGGCGCCGTCATCGAGGAGGCGAGGGCGCTGGGGGGGGCGGCAGAAGTCCGAGACATCGTAGTTGTCGTCGCTGGAGTAGAAGTCCATAATGGAGAAGAAAGAGAGGGCTTTGGCGGCGACGGCGCTGGCGAAGGACTTGCAGAGGTCGGAGAGCTCTATAGAGAGAAGGCGGTCGGCGGAGGACTTGTGTCGGAGAGAGAAGGAACGGAGCTTGTCGGAGAAACAGGTCACAAGACTCATAGAAGAAGCCCCATTCCACTCGTCGCCATTGGAGTGGATAGTATCTGTTGTTTTTGGGATTATTTCAAACTGATGACGAGAGACGACCAATACTTTCTCTCTAAAATCTTTCTTTCTTTCTCTCTCTTACGTCTTTTGTCCTGTTTGTTTGGCGAGAAAGAAAAAGAAAAGAAAAAATTGGTCTTTTTTTGTCTGTTTCTTTCTTTCGATTTTCTTCTTTTCTTATTCTTTTTCCATTTTTGGCGGGGAGATGGACTGGAGAGTTCTGGCAGTGCCCGAAAATGCCACCTCAGCGTGCTTATGTCGTTATTGGGCACCGTCACGGGAATGTGGGCCCCAATAGAATGAGGACGACTCACTATTTTTTTGCAAGATTTTTTGCAGTGATCGCCTGATCTTATCACCATGTTTTTATTTTAGATAGTGTGATTGGTGCTCAATATTTTTAAAAATCTGTAATTTAGTCTTTAAATTTTTGCAAGATTTTTTGCAGTGCTCAATATTTACTCACTTAGTGCAAGTGGGAGATTGTTAGACATGTATGCTCTAAGTAATAAAAATGTAATACGTTTTTGGAGACATTTTTATCAATAAAGAATTTATTCGTTTATATATACCAAATATTGTCCTCTTTACGTTCATATTTGTTGAATGTATGATAAGCAAACAGTAGTCTGAGACTGTCAGTCTAAACCTTAAGAGTTGGGCATATGATGGGATGATTATGCGGTAGACACGACTCTTAAGGTGATGGTCTAAAATATATGATCCGCAATCGAGGGAATAAAGTTGGGCGCTTTATTCATGTAAAGATTGTTATGTTGTCTATATCCCTTTTGGGAGATGGTTTGTCTTGGCCATCGGAGTTGGACTCCGTGAATAGAAACATTGGCGCGTTGTCATAGGTGACGATGTGTTGGATCGGGACATAAAGTGAATCGATTTGGATTAATAATTCTGTCTTGGCAAATCGATTCACTTTAGACAATCATTTGTATTGTATCTTAATCCTGAGATGAATAATGGGCCCGTTGTCTCGACTTGTGTCTTTTGATGTACCAATGGGTGACTCCCACATCTCTATAGTGGCATGCATGCCGGTACGTTGGAGGCATGACTCTTGGTAGCGTAGACTTGTTATTCATAGATATGGAATCCATAGCTCCTCTTTAGGAGTAATGATATCTTCTTATATGCGTTGTCCTGTAATTGAAAAACTGGAGCGCTCAACCATTTGGATACATAGGTGTAACCGAATGGTATACTATCTTTGGATGGTAAGTTTTCTAATGGTGAGACAATGGAACGTAAGATAAAAATAATCGGGAAGATAAGACAGAACTTAATGGTATACTATCTTTGGATGGTAAGTTTTCTAATGGTGAGACAATGGAACGTAAGATAAAAATAATCGGGAAGATAAGACAGAACTTGTCCTTAAGCCGATTATGGATGATCATATGGGGATGCGATACACTATGATATGTCATGGAGACTTAGCTACACGAGCTTCGTAATTCTATAAAGTTCGAGAGTGCAGCTCCAAGCTTTTAGTGGAGTAGCGTTGGAGTTGATAATTGTGAAATGTATATCTGGGATATTGGGTTTCATAATTATCATGAGCTTGAACTTTATAGGTCCATTTTGGTCCCCTTTGCTAGCTCACAAAATCCTGTAACGACACGGCGTGCTTTTCCAATAATTGGTGACTTATGTCGGATTTATCAGATTGGTTTAAAATTTATAAGAATCAAATAATTCATGTCTGTTTATCGGTTGAATTAATTATGTAAGAAATTAGTTCAAGATGAACTTGTTGAATTATGGCGTTCGGATAATTCTTGTCTGTTTATCGGTTGTTTTAATTTTGGACAATTAGAACAAGATAAACTTGTAGAATTATTGTGAATTGATTTATTTTCTTAGAGATTATCTTGATAAAGTTTGTTTTGATCAGATATCTTTTCTATTGGGCTATTTGAATCAAAACTGAGACTTTATCCTTTAGAATCTCGGGTGGAAAATAAAAGATTCGCGGAGATTTTTTCTCGGCAGTTCGGCCTGCCGATCAGAAAGTTCGGCCTGCCTATCACACAGTTCGGCATGCCGACCGCGACAGTTAAGATTACGCGTTTTTCACGCGTATCTTATCAGATATTGATCTGAACTTGATTCTGTTTCGATTTTTGAGACCTAATCTGATATGGACTGACCCCAAGGACCAATAGGTATAAAAAGGGAGTGAGTCTAATGATTTACTCAGATCAATTTGAGAGATTAAGAGTGATACTCTTCTAGTGAGCATCTAAAAACTCCCTGAGAGCTTTTGTTCACAAATTACGAACACTAGTTTTGGGTTCTCTCTATTGGTTGGAAGGAGAGTCACCGGTGGAAGAGCTGTACGTGTGAGCCCACACTCACTCCGGTTGTGGATAGAGAATAGCAAAGAAGACCAGTTGGTTGAGGCTCTTCTGGAACGTTACTTCTCTACACAGGTCGCGGAGGTTCTTCGGCACACTGAGGTTAGTAAGATCTGTTTAATTTATACATATAACATGTCAAACTTGTGTTTTAGAAATTACTCTGATGGAAAATTTTAAAAATTCCGCTGCGCACTTTGTTTCCAACAGTGAGACCTTTCCTTCTACATCTAATTTCTATGCTTAATTACTTATTATATCATTTGTTAAATTTTCAACCATAATAGTCTTTCATTTTTTAATATCCAAAAACCCCATTAGTGGAGGCATTTGATTTTGCGAGCATGGAGCGAACCTTTATCTCCCCATCTTCCTCTGTCATGTCCCCTTCTTTCAACCAAACAAGGGATAAAGAATTAACTTTCTTTATTTTTCATTTTTTCTCATACCTAAAAGATTAAAAAAAGATGAAAGATTAAAGAATTTTAAATAAATTAAAGAACTTTAAAAAAAGAAGAAGAAGAAGATTAATAGGGTGTTTAGGAGAACGGTTGGAATTAAGAATGTTAGTTTGAAAATTGTAACATGTAAGAGGCATTTGTTAATTCTTATTTTATCATTTGTTAAATTTTCAACCATAATAGTCTTTCTTTTTTAATATCCAAAAACCCCATTAGTGGAGGCATTTGATTTTGTGAGCATGGAGGGAACCTTCATCTCTCCATCTTCCTCTGTCGTGGCCCCTCCTTTTTGTAATGACCAAGGAAAATTCATTAATAAAATTTAATATTTAATTAGATTTAATTAATAAATTTACCTTTATAAATCATATTTTGTAAAAATTACGATAATACATAAATGAACAATGTTAATAGGAAATTTCACTGTAAACTTGATGCGGTGTTAGATATTGCTAAATGTAGATTTTGTGAGTTTAAATGCTTGGAAATTTGTGAATGATATCCATAAAATAAATTTTATATCACAGTTAATTATACTATTGTGATATAAATTAATGAATGATTAAGGTATGAATAAAGTAGAAAAGCATGTTAGACCCTAAAATAGTATAAAAAGGGTATGATGCAGTGTAAGTACACTGCTAAGGTAAAAACACAGATATGAAAAATGTTGTGTTTGGGTTCTAAAAGTGAACCATAGAATAAGTAAGATATTTTATACTGTTCAAGATTACATTTTTAACCTGTTTACCCCAACGGTATAAGAAAAATACCGTGTGATGAAAAATTACACTGTGTAAGGTTTTGGGGGCCCACCAAGTGGACACCCAAAGGGTGAGGATTGGACCACCACATCACCCAAAGTGGCCCAATCACATTAGGCAAACCAACATGCATAATTATGACTTAGGGAGTGACTCACCCATTTTTTTTAAAAAAATACCCCATGAGATAAGTCTTAATTAAAGGCTTAAGTAACAATTTTTGTTTTCATTTTCTTCCCTTCATATTCGGCAGCTCTAAGCCCCTTCCTCTCAAAATTTTCTCAAAGCAAATTTCTGACAAAACCCTCTCCAACCAAGTTCCAAGCTTCAAATATCGAGGTTTTACAAACTTTTAAGGTAAATACTAAACTTTTCCTAAGTCTTTTAGGGTTCTTTCTTTGGGTTTGAAGGGGGGATTGATGAAGGTTTTCTTGTTATGGAATATGTCTAGGAAGGTTGACAAATTCAAGGGTGTTGGAGGTGCACAAGATCACCAATTTTCTTTTGTAAAGCCTAACCATCTATTTTCAAAGTGTATGGTGGTTTTGTTTTGTTGTTTTGATTTTTTTCCCTTCAAGTATGGCATGTAATAATTTAAATTACCCCATGGCATGTTTAAATGATTTTATGGTATGTTATGGTTAGAAATTAGGGGTTTAAATGTCAACATTTTCATTCGGTGTTAAAATAGGAGAAATTTTGTAAACTTTGTAGGGTTTTCAAAGAGTTGAGATTTGGCATGAAAAATTGTTAAAGAAAATCTTGAATCTGTTTAAACAATGGTTGGAATGCTGCTTTAAAGCATATTTGTACAAAAATTATCCCAGGGCTAAATTGCAAAAAAAAATTTCTAGTCTTGGCAGATTTGAAAATTAGCTAAAAACTCCTCTGTATAGTGGGAATTTCAGAAAAGTTAAAACACGAAAGTTGTAGATCTTAACAAAACTATTAATAATCGCAAACGGTTCGTCGAAATTCGCCTTCGTTTGTGAGATATGAATTTTACAAAATTTAATCAAAGTTGAAAAAAAAATTCAAGGGGCAAAAACATCATTTTACAAAAGGAATCTGAACAAAGAACTCTGGAGAGATTTAATCCTTGTGAAAAATGGAGATTTATGGTTTAAAAAGATTATTTTTGGTTTAAGGGGCAAAAGTGTCAAAATTTACAAATCCGGGTAAAATTGCAAAGTTTTGTTAGACTTGGTTTTTAGTGCCAAATAAGAAACCCAATATCCTAAGTTATTGTTTTATAGCTAATGAGCAACTATTTTCGTTAAAATAGCGAAATCGGGTTTGGAGAATTTTAAAAGGCTCACCGAGGGCAAAATCATCATTCATGCAAAATGTCCCGAACGGAACCGAAACATCCAAAATAGGAAAAAAAATATTATTAGTAAGAATTTTCTCCTTTTATTAGAAACGATAAGGTGGAGTGTACAGAGAGAGATTGAATCCTTAATTATTGAAGTTGTTAACTGTAGAGCAACCTGATCTATTAATCAATAAATGCTTTGTATTGACACATAGATAAATAATGATAATTTAGCTAATGATGATATAATTAGCCAAATAGGACACTAGACGACTAAAGGAGGAACTAAAGTCGGTCTATATAATAACACATACAGTTAAGTTCAAACCTCACTTACAGTATAGGATAGAGGGTCTTTGGATAACATATTTGGACAGATGTATCTTTGTATTTAATACATTTAAAAATGTGTACTGCATGCACATATTTTAAGTAAATAGATTCCCATGCATGATATGGAAACCTAAATTAATGGACTGGCAATTGACTCACCAAACAAAGAGGAAAGTGTCGTACCAGCTCAATTCTAAGTAATGTTTTGGTCTCGGTGTTACGATGACTCATGTTCGCATATGGTATGAACGCTTGGGCCCTAGTAAAGTTTGAAAGATGAAAAGAATAATGAATATTCATAAACGAGCATAAACGAACTACGCATCAAGTAGATATTGCATGTGAGCTTTGTTTGGACTTACTAAGCATAAGCACACTTAGTTATTTCATGCTGTAGGTAATTTGGCTAAATAGTTAGAATAGATTCAATGGTGAGCTGACGGCAGAGTATGGGCAATATGTAGACAAATGGTGTGGATACAGCCACTGAAATATTTCCCCTCTCTATGTATATTAATAAACTTAGAGCTTGTTGTAAAATAAGTGTGGTATTGTTTAAATTAGACAAAACACTTTTGTGAAATGATATGTTAATCTTATATGTACATATAAGTTATGAAGAAAAGGTTTAAATACCCATGTTTGTATAATTACTAAAAAAAAAATTCCAAAGCTTTTCATAATTACGTAAGTAAGGAAAATATTAAAGCACGGCTCGAAAAATGGCAGGTTGTGATACTTTCAAGCAAACAAGGGATAAAGAGTTAACTTTCTTTTATTTTTCGTTTTTTCTCATACCTAAAAGATTAAAAAAAAGATTAAAGAACTCTAAATAAATTAAAGAAATTTAAAAAGAAGAAGAAGATTAATAAGGTGTTTGGAAGAATGGTTAGAATTGAGAATATTGGTTTGAAAATTGTAACATGTGAGAGCTTTACACTAAATAACTTTTTACTTTTTACTGTAGCTGCTGAGAGCTTTATACGGTTTGACATTGAAACTGTTGCCAAACAGAATCTAACAAAGATAAAGGGAAAGCGCCAAGAGGTTGGCCTCGACCGGTTGGCAACAAACCATAGCAATACGGAATCATCAAGATTAAAAATAACAATGCAGTGTCAACACTCAATAAAAGAAAATCAATACCTGATAATTTGCAGGCAAGTCACTCCTCTACATCTTTTTTTATTATTATTATTTTTGTATTTTTTTCTTTATTGAATTTGATGGAACCGTAAAGTCACTAAAAATAGATTGTATAATCAGGTTTTTAAATAACATAATTATTTGAATTGTGAATGTTTTGCCCTTAAAAAAAAGAAAGAATTGTGAACGTTTTGGGCATGCTTTTATCACAAACTTACTTGGATACATTGACTAAGTACAACCTTCTCACCTTTAATAAAAAAACTAAACCTCATCAAAGAAAAAAAAAATCATAGAGAAGTGCACAAAACCAATCCCCTATGGATTTTTTTTTTTCTTCTTCTTCCTTGTACTAACCACTACTTGTCTCTTCTAGCTGCTCTTTTCCCCTCACTATGGATGTGGAGATGCAGTCCCTTGCTTGTCGTGCGACTTCTCGTCGTTGAGATCCGCTCGCCTTGCCGCTGAGCCCTTGTTGTAGGAGATCTCCTCTACCCTTATGCATGGAAGATCTAGGCAAAGGGCTGCGATGACTAACCTCCCCCGCCCGGGATCTCCATTGCCACTAATGGTGTTTTTCCCATCCTTTATCTTGAGTTATTTATTCTTTCTAGTTTCTTACTAGTAGCTCAGGAGGCCGCTGCAAGTACACTATTAGCTAAAATCTTTAACATGATGGAATACTTTTTTTTTTTTTGGCTAAAGAGCACGGTGGAATACATTAAGCTTTATAGTTGGTGGAATTTTCATGAAATCGTCTTTTAAAATTTACTTCTTATAAATTTCTTTTATGTTTATTTTTTGGCACAACTTATCATGTAATATAAATGACTGTGTGACCTAACTTTTTCTAAATTTGATATAAATAAACACAGCTTTAAATGTGTGCATAACATGTAATTTTCTCTTATGGTTACCACCTTAAGTATCTCGGCAGCATAACACATTAGACATTCCTTGCTGGTAGGCTAAACACAGTTATTTTTAATGTAAAAATTACACAATGTGGTCGTTTTTTAATAAGTGAATTAAAATCTGACTTTGTTTTACAAATATAAGTTATATGTCCCTTTTTTGAGTTACATATATTGAAAATCCAAAAACATCTTTTAAGTAGACTTTATTATGATCAATTACAATGTAACTTAAACAAAAGAATAATTAGTGTCTTTAAATTACTTACAATATAATTTTAAAAAAAATAGAAGAAGCAATAGAAAATGAATATGATTAACTTAATATAATATTTTTTTGTATTGCCAATCTATAACATTAGTACAACCTAAATAGAAAGTATCATTATCACTTGAAGTCTTAAAAAATGAATCATTACGTATTATTAACTTAATGATACATCAATTATATAGCATGTAAGACACAAAAAAATACTTAATAAATACTATAGTATTAATTTAATTACATATCACACAAAAATAAAAATATTACTATCACTTGAAGTCTTAAAAAATAAATATCATTATGTATTATTAACTTAATGATATATCAATTATATAACTTGTAAGACATACAAAAGACTTAATTAATACTATATCATTAATTTAATTACAACACCCTAATTCTAACTTGTCAATAAAATCATGATTTCAATTTTTTGGTAAAAACTAATCATCTTTTAGTTGAGGAAATTTTAAAATTGTTATTTTGGATATCAATTTAAATTTAAGTAACAAACACCCTAATTTCAGGAATTTTTTTTATGAAATATAATGATATCATAATTAGTTTGAGATCTTAAATACGTATATCATCACTATTCTAAATAAATTAAAACTAACAATATAATTGTTAAGATCATTAATATCTTTATGCATTGACATATATAAATAATATTCATAAAAGAGATATATTTTAACTCTTAATGTCTTGTTAACCCATTTCCAAACTGTTGTTTAAAGATTTTGAGGCCCAAACATGTCTATGGGCGCCTCATATCCCAGCCCAAGCTAGGCTTTTGCCCAATGAAAGTTCAAGCCCGTATATTTCTAACTTTCAAGCCGAACGTAATGAAAGAAGGGAGGAGGGAATTAAGCAATTAATTGGGAATAAAAATTAATAGATCAAAATATAATAGTATTTAGTAAATACCTCAATTAAATTAAAACAAAATATATTTTTATATAAAGTGATATAGAGAGAAACATGAAGAAGGAGAAAGAGAAAGGAAAAACAAAAACAAAAAGAAGCAGAAAAAGAAGAAGGTGAAAAATTAGAAATTTAAGTGTTTAGAAAACACGTAATTTTAAATATGCTATGTACTTAAATATTTTTAAAAGTGTGATATTTATTTATATTAAGAATTAATATTGTGTTATTTACTGCAATTTCTCTTGAAGGAATTAAATGATTGATGTAAAATTAAAATTCAACAAAATTTTTAAAATATCTTAAAAATGTCTTTAATTACATAGTAATTATTTTAATCATATCATATTTTGTATTATATAATTACATAGTAATTATTTTGATGATATTATTTTAGGACATATATAAAATATTTACAAATTGAAATCATATTTTAATTTAATAAATATAATTGGGTCATTATCTCATTAATCCAGTAAATAACTTATTAGGCCGTCCGTATATTTAACCCCAATCAAGGGTGTTTTACAAAGAAAATCTATGAGCTTTCATATAGTAGAAAAATGGACAACTTATAAAAATGCCCTCAAAATGCCCTAACTTATTAAAAATGCCTTCCAACATACTACTTATTACAATTACCCTTTTACTAGAAATTTATGATTTATTAAAAGTTCAAGTTACCATCCTCCCTCTCATTCGCTCACGAGGGAATAGAGAGAGAATTAGGATTTTTAATTTTTATGATTGAATTACAATAGGTAAAATAGTCAATATATAATTAATATTTTAAAAAATAAAATAAAAAAGTATAGTTTTAAAAAGTTAAGAAAATGAGGGCATTTTTAAGAGGTGTCCATTTGGGTTTTTCACGTAGTTTTCTCTAGAAAAACACACGTAGAGACATGGAAAATGATCCACAGGCAAAATCATGGCCAGCTCAATGCATGTTGCATAGTTGGTCGATTTTCTTTCCTCTTGGTTATGATTGTCTTGAATCTGAATGCCAACTTGACCTATGAGTGAAAAAAGTTTTGCCTTTTTTTTTATTTTCAATTGTGACTTCATCTGATTCACACATTGTAGGATCGATTGCCATGGGTTTTGGCAGACAACAAGGACCCTTCATGTTTCACACTTTGTGTGTTCCTTTGTTTTAAACTTCTTTTTGGTTGGTTAGGACTTAAAAGAATCCCAAACGTAAAATTTTCTTAACAGAAAAAAAAATCCCATTTCCAGTTTCACGCCAAACAATTACATTGCACAAACTTATGCTCTTTTTCTTCTTAGGGGGTAAACAGGAATGCAAGCAAAGCGTCACTATCTAAAATTTAGCCCCACATTTTATGATTTAGCTGTGCCATACCAAATGCTTTAATGGCGCATCAGAAAAGAAGGAAAATTGTCGTCCAATAGGAAGGCACAATTAGTCCTCCTCAGATTCCATGATACAAACCCATATGAGAAGACTCCTAGTCATTTGGTGAGTGGCCAAACTGCTCCTCTTCCTTTTCTTTTTCTTTTTTTTAATAAGATCTTAAGTTTGAATTAATCTTATCACTATAAACAAAGTGTATATATCATGGGTTAAATTATTTCGCAAGGGATGTGTTACCTAAAAGAGGTACATATTAAGTTTTTAAATCTTAAAGGCTGTTTGGTAGGGGTGGTCTTAACCATTTTCTCAGTTATGAACAGTATAAAGCTTTCACATTCTACAATAAAAAAAAAGTTACTACAATGTAAAGCTATCACATACTACAGTGTTTACAGTTCTAACCAATAATTCTAATCATCATGTCAAACACTCTATTAAAGCAGTATAGAGTAAGTATTTGAAGTTAACATATATTTAAAAGGTGAATAATTTATTTTTAGAAGTAAATATGAAAATTACTTTAATTCTTTTAAAGTTGCTAGTTATGTTCTAAAATTAAAAAAAATGTTATTTATTATAATTTCTATAAAATTATCTAGATATGTCCTCCAATATTAATCCTATAACTCTTTTACTTTAGAAATAGAAAAAAGAAAAAAAAAATCCGAAGAGGGTAAACAGAAAGTTAAATAAGTGGCTTCAAAGGCCCTCTCACCCCACCACTAATGTGCCTACAATCATAGCCTCTCATTTGAGGGTCAAACTTGCAACCTATCATTCTTTTTTCTTCTCTCAAAGCAGTTGGATTTTCATTGTTAAAAAGCATCAAACATAAAAAATTTGGCATATAGGATATTGAAGAAAATAAGCCATTGCCAAATCCCATCATCTTTGCCCTTTTCATTTACAACCCAATTAAAATAGGCGAAGACTCAACATAACTCGTCTCACTTTTCAAATTAATAGGAGGTTGGTCGATATTGATTTTTGTGACTTGGAGAACATATATTAAAAGTGTGTAAAGCTTAGGCCTAACAGAAGTACTCAGTTGGCCACACACTAAATTAGGTCTTTCATAAAATTATGGTTTGTGAATAGTTTTGTAGCTATACAATGCATTTGACTTGTTTGCTATTTTAAGACGTGTTATGGTTAATTGATGGTCGATAAGGCTACTCATTCTTTGACAAGATTTTGGGTACGAATTAGTCCTGTTGGACAGATTTTTCGAAGGAACTTAAATGTGGGTTCAAATCCACCATAGCATGTGCTCCAGTAGTCATCTGAGCACTCACACTTGAGATAATTATATTATGAGTTGTCTTTTTTTCCTTAGCTTACTTGTTTGTTTAATCACAATTGTTTACCTAAGAACGCTAGAGTAGTGTTGGACAAAAATTTTGCTCCGATAAATCCCATTATAATCAAAGTATATCAACAATCCATTTTATGACAAATTCATATGCTACTATTAATATTGAAGGAACTGTTTTCTAAAATTATCTGGAGACGTCACCTTTTAAAATTTATTAAAAAAACAAAGTAGCTTTGAATAGTTTTAACCATTGGATCATGAATTTTGGTCTACCTTATACTTGATAGGATGGGAGGCAAGCTTCTTACCTCATACATAATAACAAACAAGTTTCTTCACCAAATATATAAAAATAATAATAAAAATAATAACAATAATTCTAACCCTATATGAGCCTCATGGCATACGGCCACTAGCAGAGAATGAGATCACGTTTAGTTTACAGTTTCAGCATATTTTTATCTTATTCCCAAACAACATAAAAAAATGCCCCTTCAAGGCAAGACTTTGGGGCCAAAAACTAGTGCCTGAATTCGTTTGGGACTCCCGATGGTGACCACACGAGTGCATGAACAGTAAAATATAAATTAATATAATATCGCCAGAGCAAAAAAATAAAAATAAAAAAGAATATTACATGCTATAGTTTTCTAGTATTTGCCTGTCACTGTCTATCTTTATTTTTTCCTCGTTTTCTTTTGAAGTTTTATATCTATTTTTATTATGAATTTTAAGATTTAAAGTTTAAATAAGGAAAATTTTTTAATTGTTAAAAAAGGGTAAAATAATGGCACCATAATTATTAATTATAAGTTAAAAATAGTTAACAAATGTCACAGATTTGACATAAAGAATAAAACTCCATTGGAGAATATTTTTTATCCGATTGTTGAATTTTAGTATTGTCATAAAATTAAATGATGCATTTTTGTGACGATTATGACCAGCAATGCTGATTTATGCTGCAACAATTTCTATTACCTAATTTAAGCAACAAGGATTATAGACACAGGCCCCAATTAAATATTGGTGGGTTATGATATCAATGCTACTAAACCTTATTTTTATCCACCAATTGGAGTTATTTGATTGCTTACGTGGCATACCCCAATTGGACAGCTAGAGTATATCCATCATTTTTTTATAGTGGATTTCTTGAAATCAATGGCTAATTTATTGGGTTTTGATTTTAATGTTCTAATAATATATGCTTGTTGGGTCTCTCTCGTTCCTGCAGTGGTTTCACTACTTTTTTGTTTTGACGTTGCCCTTTAACTTTGTTCCTTTCCTGTAGTCTTGGATTTTGGTGTCTTTCTTGGATACTTGGCTTAGTTTTATCTTTGTTGGAGTTACTTAAGAGAAAAAGAAAGAAAGAAAAATTCAAAAAAACAAAAACAAAGGTTTTTTTTTAGGTTATTTATCTTTTTATATCTTGTATTTTATGTTTATTCAAATATTATATTTTTTAATTTAAATCTTATCGAATTTATACGTTCAGATTAGATTTAATGCATAAATTTATACCTTACTTCCATCAATAGTTGATTTTGACCTAATGACCAATTATTCTTAAGTAAAATAGAGAAAAATTAACTTTCAAAAAATAAAAAGAAAAAGAAAACAAAAAGAAAACACACCAAACACTTATTTTGAGGGTATTTTATACATTTTTCAAGTCAAAAATTTTAGTACAATTTTTTTTAAAAATTTATAAAGTTACTTATTTTTCAATTTGAATGTATTTTGGGTAATTTTTAAGTCAAAATGAAATATTAATTGAGAAAATGTATAAACTTGTGTCTTAAATTAAATTTAAAGATATAAATTCGATGAATCTAAAATCGAAGATGGGCCGTTTGGTTTTGTTTTCAAAATAGATAAAAATATTTTTTATTTAAAAAGTAAAATTTTTTAAAAACTATATTGAAAGTGTTTTTAAAAGCTTTATCTTTAAAATCGCACGAGAACATTTTAAAAAATATTGAGAACAAAAATAAATGGATAAGTTTTGAATAAACTTAAAATAATAGGTATAAAAAGATAAATATATATATATATTTTTACTAGTTGTCCCGTGAAGTATTTGAGAGCTGTCAATGAATAGGTTCCACGACTATTTGTACAGGTACTGCCTACATTACAAACTTCTAGAGCCATAGAAGGAACCTCAATTGTCTACTCCGGTTTACCAACTTTCTGCAGGTTTTATTACCCAAAAAAAAAAAAAAAATCTTTAGGCTCAGTTGGATTAAAAAAATAAATAAATAAACTTTCTTTGATCCTTTTTGGCACCTATCACGAATTAAGACTTGATGGGTTTGGTAAATTGTCGGGTCTAAATGTCCGGAAAGCTATCAGATTTTGTGTACATCGTTTAGCCTAACTTAAGTATAATAATTGAAATTAATATACTTTAATAAAAAATTTGCATCAAATAACTCGGTTTTAATTCTTAAGTAAACAAAAGTATACTTTTAAAAATATTAAAATAAATAACACTTTTAAAATCTTATATTTTTTTTAAACATTTAAATTTTCAATTTTATTTTATCTTTTTTCTTCTTTTTCTTCTTCTCTTTTTTTTTTCGTTTTTATTTTTGTTATCTCGCAGTTGTTTGTGTTTTTTTCTACTTCATTTCATACAAAAATAAATTTTATTTCAATTTAAACGAGCTATTTACTAAACATTGTTACATATTGGTTTATTTATTTTTATTTCTAATTCATGATGAGCTAATTAATAATATCAAATGACAAATTCATCCCAACAACAACACTTAGTGACAACAAAAAAACGCTTATGACAAAATTAAAAGACTAAAATTTAAGTTAAATTTGGAGACATCAATTTTTCAGAAATCATCATACAAAATAAAAGTAAATATATAAACATTCTTTATTTTTTTTTGTAAATAAAAACATATTTTAATTCTTCTATTAAAAAAAACATATTTTCTTTAGAAAAACTCTGCATGCCTGTAATGTGTGTCGTTTGGATGAGCAAAAGGGAATGAGATTGCAACAGTGGTGAAATTCGGTAAGATGATTGATGGAAATCCGGTGCTAAGTGACAGGATCAACAAAGATCAAGGGAAATGTGGCATATCGATAGAGAATCAGAGATCCAGGACTAGGTGAAGGTAATTAACTAAGATTTTGGGAGGGGTATCCTTGAGAATATAAGATACGTTAGCAAATAGATTTAAATTAATGATTTAAATTATTATTTAAATTAGTATTTATATATACATTTAAGTTTAAACTTGAATATAAAAATAAATTTTTAATTTTATTTAAAGAGATAATAAAAGTAATTTTTTATTTATTGATAAATTTAATAAAATTTTAATATTAATAATTTTAAAAAATATGTAATATAAATTTTAATCTATTTTTTTTATTACAGACAGTTAAAAAAAATCATTAGCGCAATTAAAAAAAACAATCATTTTATTAATTACTTCCATGAAGATCTTGTTGGATGGGCAATGATAAGATCCAAGGGGGGTGGGGGCGCTATGATAACCATGACGAGGTTTGACGTTGGTTGGTGATTGCTCTCTTGCCCAATGGAGGTGACATGGTGGCAGGATTTTAGAATAGAAAAAATATTCCAATCCAGTCCATGGGATCATCAATCCCATAATTTTTGAGAGATTACTTATCCCTCAAAAATGTGATTACTTTAAAGTCTTTGAAAATTTTATCTATTTAAAGTTGTCACTAAATGAGTATATATCTATACATCTATATAGATCAAAAAAGAGAACTTTTGACACGGGCATCCCTCACAAAAAAAAAAAAAAACCAAAGGCTCTGCTAAGGTTTCTCTCTTTCTCTTTGCATAAGCACTACCTTTCTTAGGGAGGTCATAAGGCCAGAGTTTGACGCCATTTTTGGATGGTTCTCCTTACTCCCGATCCCCTGAGGGTATGGTCTAACATCGTGGCATTGCTTTTCTTTGGTAGTAGAGCTATTTGCTCGGGTCTGAGGGATGTTCATGGCTCGGTAGAAAGGGTTTCTTTGGTGGATTGGCTTGTTTCGGTGGCTGTTGGTGGCAGCCTGGAGGCATGACGTACAGATCTGGTGGAGACACACCTTCTTGCTCTGTGAGCTGGAGGCGTTGGTTGAGTTTGCTTTGGCATTGCTATAGCCTTGGCGGGAAGATTAAGCCATAGTGATGTTGTTTTCTTAGGTTGGCGAAGGTCAGTAGTGGAGATCCGTTTAGGCTCTCCATTAGTTTTCTAGCAGATTCATGGAGTCTTCGTCTTCACTCAACGGTGGCTGACTTATCAATGGTTTCTTATTCGTTGATGGTTGGGTCTTATTTAGTTTTATGTTTTACATTCAGCAAATGAAATCGGCAATGTTTTCATCATTTAGAAATAATTGTTTTTGTGTTCTATTGGTTTGTTATTGTAATAACAGATATGGTCTTCCCACCTTCTATTTTAATTTTTTTGACTTTTCCACGAGTTGTTGTCCTCGGCGGCGTCGTGAAATGCCTCGGCGCTATTAGTCTCTCAATCTTATTCAATCAAAGTTGTCCACCTTTTATAGTTATATATTTGAAAGAGTCATGTTTGTGGTCGGTTAGTTTTGTGCCTCTTTGGTTTCATCATATTGGAACTCCGCTCACATATTACTCCTTGAGCCTTTTCAATTGAATCTATTGGTGGTTCTAGTTTATTATCAGAGTTAGGTCGCTATATATATTGTGGTCTTTTGCTTATGAATTAGTGTTTGTATTATTCTAATTTGACATGCACTCTCTATTTTCAAAAAAAAAAAAAGTTGTCACCAAATGGACAATTTATCCATATGAGATTGATTCAAATAATTTATCTTAGTTTTAACCCTAGGCCCATGTAACGAACACGTCCTTTAGGTTTACTAGCATGAGGATGCCTCGTTAACACTTTTACTTTGCCTGATATATATACACATATACATACATATATATATATATATATATTATTAAAGTATAATTAACTATGTTCCGATACAAAGATCAACCATCCAAACACCATTCAAAAAAAAAAAAAAACCTTATCCAAAGACTCCTAGAAGTAGGGCTCAAGAACCGGAAGCAACTTCCATAAAACAATACCAAATAGGCACATATAGTTTTGATATACAAGTATAATATAGAGCTTGGAGGGTCACAAGTTAAAATAATCGTGAAAAAAATTAAAATAAAAAATAAAAAATAAAAAATGAGCTGTGTGCTTTGATATAGTCATCACTGCAGGCTTTTAATTTGATTCAACCCCGTCGATCAATGCTTAGCTTATTAAACACTTGGTATTAAAACTAAAGAGCCCAGGTCCTTTGTCCACTTTTTTTTGTCCAACCCTCTGTCTAACCAATAATTTTTTGGATGAAACGAAAAACTGAAACGTGTGCTTTAGATGAAATATTTATAACTTGTTTGGTACAGTTGATTTCAACCAACTTTTCAGTTAAAAACAGTATAAAACTCTCAATTACTATAGATAAAGAACAAAATTATTACAGTGTAAAATTTTCACATGCTACAGTGTTTACAGTTCTACCTAATTATTCTAACCACAATACCAAACACCCTATTAATAGTGAAAATGATATTTAAAATTTTCCAAAAAAATAGTTTTTAAAAAAGGAAAGAAGCTTTGAACACGTTCAGCATAAAGAACAAAATTATTACAGTGTAAAATTTTCACATGCTACAGTGTTACAGTTCTACCTAATGATTCTAACCACAATACCAAACACCCTATTAATAGTGAAAATGATATTTAAAAATTTCCAAAAAAATAGTTTTTAAAAAAGGAAAGAAGCTTTGAACACGTTTGGTAAAAATTTTTTTAGTTGGGTAATTAGGAAAAAGGATTTTTAAAATGCATGATATCTTAAGGAAAAAAAAGTACACAAGCATGTGTTGAACCAACAAAGGTTGAAATATCGTGTCAAAACACTAAAACAATACATATAAAGTTTTTTTTTTTTCCAATGGACATACATAAGAAAAAATATTTCACTTGGGAAATTATTTTTAGAAGTATTTATTAAGGTTATGTCTAAGAAAATAATCTTGTAACACAACTGTGTAAAAATATTTAAATATGAACATATTTGGGAAAAAAATATAAAGAGTAAATTAGGAAAAAAAATGTTGACGAGAACATTTATGATTCGTTTAGTGCGCGGGTTTGAAATGGTGGTTTAGAATTTTATGGTTTGAATCGTGGGTTCTGAACTGTATTGTTTAAACTATGGTTTTAAACTGACGTTTGGAACGTAAAGGCTTAAACGAGAATTAATATTTGAAAAATATGGTTTATGAAAAGAAAACGAAAATGTGAATGATTTTTACTATTGAAAATGGTTCGAACCTTGTGAACTTGGAGCGGGACAAAGTTTGGATTTTGGTGGGTTAGGGCGCTTTAAAACCGCCTTCATGGTTTGAACTGGCCTCAGTTATTACTCAACTAAACGTTAGTTTGAACCGTCTATATGGTTTTGAATTGGCTGAACCTACGCACTAAACGCCTCCTTAAAAATTTTTTAAATTGCTTTGGGTATAAAAATAAATAAAATAAAAAATAAAAATGACTCTAGGGTTTCTAAAAGTGGCTCTCATCATGTAACGCCCCGAAATTTATTTAATGTTATTGTGATGTAAAATGATGAATTAGTGTGCCATAATTAATGTTTCAATATTAATTTGATTATTTGGTTAAATTTTGAATTTTAGGTTATTTTGTTAATTTGATAAATTCAAATGATTTCTTATTGCTTTAAAATAATGTTTTGAGTTTTAAAGCACAACAGTTTGTAAAATGTTAAAAATATTCCGTTTTACAAAACCGTGGGTGGCACATGGTTTTCGCACAGTAAAATCGCCCACCGTTTCTCTCTATTTATTCTCTCTCTCACTCTCTCTGACCTCTCTCTCTTTCTTCCCGTGTGAGCCCCCTCTCTCATTCTCTCTCGGTTTCTCTCAATTCTCTCTCAAATTTTTGAATCAAAATTCGAATCCAAGCTTCGGGTTAGCGAGTAGGAAGCTCAGGGACGTGATTTGGCAACCAAGAACGTGGATTGAAGCTTCGATTTGAGGTTAGTTTTGAAATTTCTAAACTTTTTCAAAATTTTCAAATTTTCATGCATTTTTGAAATCTAAGTTTGTTTGAGCTTAGAAAACTCTTGGTTTGAGTTAAATGAACTTAGAACACCTAGAATCCAAGCTTAGATTGAAGAAAAACAGATTAGATTCAAGATTTTCTATTTTTCCTCATTTTTTGATTTTTGAGATTTTTGTGTTTAAATCTTGTTTAAATGAGTTCAAAAGTGTTCTATTATGTTTTTCTATCATCTATGAATGTTTTCCATGCTTAAGAATTGAGAAAAATAGGTTAAAATCAAGATTAGGATTTTGGGAGAACCGAAACCCGTGGCTGGAATTTATGGGTTTTTCCAGTTCGACAGGCCGAACTACGTGTTCAGCAGGCCGAATTCAAAGAATCGACAGGCCGGACTGCACCGTTCGGCAGGCCGAACCTGGGAAATGTCCGGCCGATCGGACCTGATTTATGGCAGGCCGAACTGCACAGTTCGGCCGGCCGAAGCAGGGAGTCCGACAGGCCGGCAGAGCATGGAAAATTTTGTGATTTTTCACTCATTTTTACTGTTTTGAACCTCGATTTAAATTCTAACCTTATAAAATGATTTTATAGATACAAATGGCACACTAGGACATCATGAAATGGTTTAGTAACATAGAATATCTCAAACTAGATATTGATCGACTTAGTGTGTATCTAGGATCGTTCGTGGTTTCGCGAAGCTAACGTATAGCTGATCAGGATTACGGTATGGGGCACCGGTACGAGTATCGAGGTAGGACTTCTACCATATCTTTGGTAACCCAATTTCAAAATGATTTGGCTATGAAAAAGGGTTTCTATAAAAATGTTTTCAACGATTGATTTAAAAATGAGACTTTATCGGTTATTTTCATAAACCGTGAATTAAAGTGAACTTCATAATGAATGTTAATGAGAATATCTGGTAAATGGACTTTGTATGATAATAGAAATGAATATAAGGGCATGATGCCATATCAGAGATCGAGTCGTGTAGCGATCGACCTTGGGGGCAGGTCCCGAAACCCAGCTGGGCTACTGCGGTGGTGATATTCTTATGGTTTGCCTAGGAAAAGAAATTAATGCATTTCTAGTCGACTAAGTAAACTGTTTTGGGTAAGAACGGTTTTATCAACTTTATTTATTCAAGGTTTCTTTTAAATATTCCCTGAATAGTGAGACTTTTCTTTAAATTAAATGATTCAATAAAATATAGTCCTACTGAGCCTTTCGCTCACAATTTCTTTGTTTTTAAATTCCCCCCCTCTAGGTGGATTCCCATTTAGGTTCAGAGATGACTCAACGGACAGAACTCAGGAGCAATAGGAGAACTAGTAAATTATTTGTATAAATTAAACAAGGCATGTAATGTTTGTAACTTTATTTGTACTCGATTGTGGTTGTATTATTATATTGTCAGTGTTATGTGTGTGCACAAGTTGTGGGTTAGTGGGACCCATATTCGCGGTTCTTTCCTATTTTATTAATTGCTTAATGTTTATGAATTCTTTTACACAATGTAGTTTTGAAACTTTCATATTTTTATTATTCGACTTAACCTCTAAACTCTTGATTTTAAATTAAATTCTACTTTAATTAATTTAATAATCCGTCATGTCACCTCCTGTACTTCGGGGTGTGACAAATAGTATCAGTGCTCAAGGTTATGAACCTTGGGAATTGTGCACACATAGGTATGACAATGAAATACCTCTGACAGTCTAAATTTTATTTTCAAAAGTGAGAGAATGACACCTAGACGTTGTTCGACAGCTGACGCTGAGTTCAGAAACAATGAGGGTATGATGAGGTCTATGTTTACGGCTTTCTAGCATATGACAGCCAGGGCTAGACCGGAGGATTCTGATATTGGTCGTCGGCATACGTATTTTAAGGAATTTCGACATGCGTCTATTTTGACTTTTGATGGTAATGGGGATCCGCAATTGGCAGAATATTGACTAGACTCGATCGTGAAGCATTTGGATCCCTTGGTGTGCCTGATGAGTACCGTGTGGAATTTGCTACATATAAGCTCGAGGGTGGTGCTAATACTTGGTGGAAACAAGCTAAGCGTTTGGAACGCGGTGGCGATATCAGTTGGGACATATTCAAGGAGCTGTTCTATGACAGGTATTTTTCGCAAGGGTATAGAGATCAGAAGGCAGCTGAGTTCTACAGGTTGCAGTAGGGTGATTTGTCAGTTCAGGAATATGAGGCAAGATTTAATGAGTTGGCCAAGTTTGCTCCATCGGCAGTGGCATCGGAGCCCGAAAGGTGTATTAAGTTTCAGGAAGTGCTCAAGGCTCCTATTCGGCGACAGGTGGTTGCTCTGCGACTTAGGAATTTTGGAGAGCTTGTGTCGTTAGCAATATCAGTGGAAAATGATTATGCGCAGTATTGTGAGGATCGAGCAAAGGCTTCAGGAGGATCACAGAGGAGCGATCAGAAGAGCACCAGTAGCCGTTCAACTCCGAGAAAGAGCAAGCAGGATGGTGTAAACAGTGGTAGCAGCAGTTCATCTAGTAGCGGGTGCAGCAATCCCTACAACTTCCATTGTCATTTCTGTCAGCAGCCAGGACACATCAAGAGAAATTTCCCGATCAGGAGTGCCCGTCTTGAATCTTAGACCGAAGAGGATGCCAATTGTCAGTCTCAGCCTCAGACCGTACCTCAGCCTCAACAATATCCACAGTTGCAGTATCTTTAGTTTTCTCCTCAGCAGTTTTCGTATCCGGCACGAGGGCAGCAGCCGCAGCATTTCCAGCATAGCGTCCCTCAGTATCGAGCGCCGAGTACAACTAGTATGCAGTCGTCTCCGTTTCAGCAGCATCGGCAGAATAATCCAGGACCCAACAATGTTGGTAGAGGAAAAGGAAAGGCACCAGTGCAGGTTCATGCAATGGCATCGGGTGGTCTAGATTCTCAAGCTAGTAACGCGGTTGTCGATGGTACGATCTTAGTTTCTCAATCTTTAGCTCGCGTTTTATTTGATACAGGTGCCTCTCATTCTCTCATTTCGAGTTCTTTTGTACATGCCTTAGGATTAGATATAGAAGAGTTTAATGAACCCCTAGTCATAACTTTTTCCTTGGGGCGGGTGTGTGTGAATTGTGTCTGTAAATCTTGTAAAATAAAGATTGGGGATGAGATTTTAAAAAGTGATTTGATTGTACTCCCCATGAGCTCATATGATGTAATTCTAGGGATGGACTGGTTGTTTAGGTATAACGCAGTTGCAAACTGCCAACTTAAAAAAGTGACCCTAGTGTCTGATAGGGGGACGATGATCACTTACCAGGGTGGTGGTGATTGGTTAATGAGTGAGCGTCTCATGAAGTCATGTCTAGGAGGGCGAAGAAATCTGGTTTGTTGTGTTTTTCTTGCGAATCTAGAGTGCGAGCCCTATGCTTTGAGTGGAAGTGTAGCGATTCCGGTGGTTGATGAGTTCGAGGATGTCTTCCCCGACGAGTTGCCAGGATTACCACCGCATCGAGAAATCGAGTTTGGTATTGAGTTGTTTTCAGAAACAACACCGATTTCTATAGCACCTTATCGGATGGCGCCAACAGAAATGAAAGAATTGAGGAAGCAACTTCAGGAGCTTGCTGATAAAGGTTATATTCGGAATAGCACATCTTCGTGGGGAGCACCAGTTTTGTTTGCTAAGAAACATGATGGGATTCTCAGGTTATGTGTGGATTAGCTAAATTGTGTTACAGTGAAGAATAAGTATCCCTTACCTATGATCGATGAGTTGTGTGATCAGTTGGGAGGTTCGCGGTACTTCTCAAAGATTGATTTGCGTTCAAGGTACCATCATCTCAGGATTAAGGAAGAGGATATTCCCAAGACAGCTTTCAGGACTCGGTATGGGCATTTTGAGTTTCTGGTTATGTCGTTTGGGTTGACGAATGTTTCGACAGCTTTCATGGATTTGATGAACAGGATATTTAGGTCGTATCTAGATCGGTTCGTGATCGTGTTCATCGATGACATTCTAGTGTATTCCAAGACTTGGGAGGAGCATGAGTAGCATCTCCGGATCGTGCTTCAGACTCTGCAGGAGCACCAGTTGTACGCCAAGAGGGAAAAGTGCGAGTTTTGGTTAACTGGGGTCAAATTTCTGGGTCATGTCATCTCGAAGCATGGTATTTCTGTGGATCCGTCCAAGATTGAAGCCATAGTGGAATGGGAACGACCAAGGAATGTAGCGGAGATTCGCAGCTTCTTAGGTCTTGCTGGTTATTACAGGAAATTTGTAAAAGATTTTTCGAAGATTGCAGCTTCGTTGACGAGATTGATCAAGAAAAATATCAGGTTTGAGTGGGGTGAAGAATGCAAGCTTGCTTTTCAGGAATTGAAGAACCAGTTGACTTCAGCCCCAGTGTTGGTTATTCCTAGCAGTGACGAGCCGTATGAGGTTTACGCAGATGCTTCAGGGCGCAGACTTGGATGCATGTTGATGCAGCATGGACGCGTGGTTGCGTACGGATCGAGACAACTACGACCTCACGAGCGAAATTATCCTACTCATGACTTGGAGCTCACGGCGGTGATTCACGTGCTGAAGATTTGGAGGTGTTATTTGTATGGAGCATCATTTCAGGTCTTCTCCGATCATAAGAGTTTGAGGTATCTGTTCACTCAGAGGGATCTTAATTTGAGGCAGCGTAGATGGATAGAGTATATGGAGGATTATGATTTCGCATTGCAGTATCATCCCGAGACAGCTAATGTGGTCGCGGATGCGCTTAGCAGGAAGTCTTCAGGGATTCTCGCTTGTTTGGCTTTTGAGGACTGGAGCAGGGATGCGACAGTGAGCGAGTATGGACTGCGGTATCATGAAGACTGTGATCGAATTTTGGTGTATCATGTGGAAGCGACCCCAGCTCTTGTTCAGATGGTGAAGCAAAATCAGTGGCAGGATCAGCATTTGCAGGGGATTTGATCACGGATTCAGAACGGAGAGTAGTTTGAAGAATGGAGTGTGCATACAGATGGATCGTTGTATTTTTGAGAGCGTCTCGCAGTTCCAGCTATCGCCGAGGTAACGAAAGCCGTTTTGGACGAAGCCCATAGGTCTCAGTTCGCCATTCATCCGGGGAGCACAAAGATGTATCGTGATTTGAAAAGGCAGTATTGGTGGAGAGGCATGAAGAAGGATGTTTGAGAGTACGTGGCCAAGTGTATGACGTGTCTTCAGGTGAAAGCCGAGCATCAGAAGTCTACGGATCAGCTTCAGCCGCTTCCTATTCCTGGGTGGAAATGGGAGCATGTGACGATGGATTTTCTCATAGGTTTGCCAAGGACGGAGCAGCGGCATGATGCAGTTTGGGTTGTGGTCGACAGGTTGACGAAATCGGCGCATTTCATTTCGTTCAGGTCGACATGTTCGAGGAGGATTCTCGGGAATTTATATCTGCAGAACATTGTGAGGTTGCATGGAGTTCCTTTGTCCATCACTTCTGATTGAGACACCAGGTTTAATGCTAAGTACTAGAGGAGTTTTCAGGAGGCTTTAGGTACGGATTTGAACTTTAGTATGGTGTTTCATCCTCATACTGATGGGCAGTCTGAGCGGGTTATTCAGATTCTCGAGGATATGTTGCGTGCCTGTGCGTTAGACTTCGGCGGGAATTAGAAGAAATATTTGCATTTAGCGGAGTTCGCATACAACAATAGCTATCAGGCGAGTATTGATATGACACCGTTTGAAGCGTTGTATGGGCGACCGTGTCGGTCACTGGTGTGTTGGGCCGAGCCAGAAGACATGGTTATTCTTGGGCCAGATGAGATCCGTGATAGCAATGAGAAAGTCGCCGTGATTCGAGATCGATTGAGGGCAGCTCAGAGTCGACAGAAGAGTTATGCGGATAGAAGATGTAGACCCTTAGAGTTTGCGGTAGGAGATTTCATTCTCTTGAAGGTATCACATCGTAAAGGAACTATGCGGTTCGGAGTGAGTGGAAAGCTTGCACCGAGGTATATTAGACCGTTCGAGATCACTCAGCGTATTGGTGTGGTTGCTTATCGGCGTGATCTTCCGCCCGAACTCTCTCATGTTCACGATGTGTTCCATGTGTCGATGCTTAGGAAGTGTCCGTCTGAGCAGGGTAAGATAGTTTTATTTCGCGATGTGCAGGTTCGGGAGGATACGACGTACGAGGAGGTGTCGATTCAGATCATCGATCGGAAGTTGATCAGTTTGCGTCGTTGTGAGATACTGTTGGTAAAGGTCGTGTGACAGCATCACGGGGTTGATGAAGCCACTTGGGAACTAGAGTCGAGTATGCGGGAGTTGTATCCGCATTTGTTTTGTTTCTGAATTGAGTTGTAAATTTCGAGGGCAAAATTTCTTTTAGGGGTGGAGAGTTGTAACGCCCTGAAATTTATTTAATGTTATTGTGATGTAAAATAATGAATTAGTGTGCCATAATTAATGTTTCAACATTAATTTGATTATTTGGTTAAATTTTGAATTTTCGGTTGTTTTGTTAATTTGATAAATTCAAATGATTTCTTATTGTTTTAAAATAATGTTTTGAGTTTTAAAGCACAACAGTTTATAAAATGTTAAAAATATTCTGTTTTACAAAACTGTGGATGACACATGGTTTTCGCATAGTAAAACCACCCACCGTTTCTCTCTATTTATTCTTTCTCTCACTCTTTTCCTCTCACTCTCTCTGATTTCTCTCTCTTTCTTCCCGTGTGAGCCCCCTCTCTCCTTTTCTCTCGGTTTCTCTCATTCTCTCTCAATTCTCTCTCAAATTTTTGAATCAAAATTTGAATCCAAGCTTCAGGTTAGCGAGTAGGAAGCTCGAGGACGTGATTTGGCAACCAAGAACGCGGATTGAAGCTTCGATTCAAGGTTAGTTTTGAAATTTCTAAACTTTTTTAAAATTTTCAAATTTTCATGCATTTTTGAAATCTAAGTTTGTTTGAGCTTAGAAAACTCTTGGTTTGAGTTAAATGAACTTAGAACACCTAGAATCCAAGCTTAGATTGAAGAAAAACTGATTAGATTCAAGATTTTTCATTTTTTCTCATTTTTCCCCATTTTTGGATTTTTGAGATTTTTGTGTTTAAATCTTGTTTAAATGAGTTCAAAAGTGTTCTATTATGTTTTTCTATCATCTATGAATGTTTTCCATGCATGAGAATTGAGAAAAACATGTTAAAATCAAGATTGGAATTTTGGGAGAACCGAAACCCATGGCTGAAATTTCTGGGTTTTTTCAGTTCGGCAGGCCAAACTACGTGTTCGACAGGCCGGACTGCACCATTCGGCAGGCCAAACCTGGGAAATGTCTGGCCGACCGGACCTAATTTCCGACAGGCCGAACTGTGCGGCCAGACCTAATTTTCGGCAGGCCGAACTGCACAGTTCAGCCGGCCGAAGCAGGGAGTCTGGCAGGCCGACAAAGCATGTAAAATTTTGTGATTTTTCACATGTTTTTACTGTTTTGAACCCCGATTTAAATTCCAACCTTATAAAATGATTTTATATATACAAATGGCACACTAGGACATCATGAAGTGGTTTAGTTACATAGAATGTCTCAAACTAGATATTGATCGACTTAGTGTGTATCTAGGATCGTTCGTGGTTTCGCGGAGCTAACGTATAGCGGACCAGGATTACGGTGTGGGGCACCGGCATGAGTATCATGGTAGGACTTCTACCATATCTTTGGTAACCCAATTTCAAAATGATTTGGCTATGAAAAAGGGTTTCTGTAAAAATGTTTTCAACGATTGATTGAAAAATGAGACTTTATCGGTTATTTTCATAAATCGTGAATTGAAGTGAACTTCATAATGAATGTTAATGAGAATATCTGGTAAATGGACTTTGTATGATAATAGAAATGAATATAAGGGCATGATGCCATATCAGAGATCGGGTCGTGTAGCGATCGACCTTGGGGGCAGGTCCTGAAACCCAGCTAGGCCACTGCGGTGGTGATATTCTTATGGTTTGCCTAGGAAAAGAAATTAATGCATTTCTGGTCGACTGAGTAAACTGTTTTGGGTAAGAATGGTTTTATCAACTTTATTTATTCAAGGTTTCTTTTAAATATTCCCTGAATAGTGAGACTTTTCTTTAAATTAAATGATTCAATAAAATATAGTCCTACTGAGCCTTTCACTCACAATTTCTTTGTTTTTAAATTCCCCCCCTCTAGGTGGATTCCCATTTAGGTTCGGAGATGACTCAACGGATAGAACTCAGGAGCAGTAGGAGAACTAGTAAATTATTTGTATAAATTAAACAAGGCATGTAATGTTTGTAACTTTATTTGTACTCGGACTGTGGTTGTATTATTATATTGTCAGTGCTATGTGTGTGCACAAGTTGTGGGTTAGTGAGACCTATACTCGCGATTTTTTCCTATTTTATTAATTGCTTAATGTTTATGAATTCTTTTACACAATGTAGTTTTGAAACTTTCATATTTTTATTATTCGACTTAACCCTTAAACTCTTGATTTTAAATTAAATTCTCCTTTAATTAATTTAAAGAATCCGCCACGTCACCTCCTGTACTCCGGGGCGTGACACATCAAGACCATCTTCTAATTGGAGAATTGCGACCTTAGCTTCGCATCGGGATTGGACTGTCCCATTCTTCTGTTGTGTGTGTATCTTTAATGATATTTAAAATTTTCCAAAAAAAAAATAATTTTGAAAAAAAGGAAAGGAACTTTGAACACGTTTGGTAGTTTTTTCTAGTTGGGTGATTAAGAAAAAAGGATTTTTAAACTATATGATATCTTAAGAAAAAAAAAAAAGGTACACAAGCATGTGTTGAACCAACAAAGGTTGAATATTGTGTCAAAACACTAAATCAATACATATAAAGTTTTTTTTTTTCAACGGACATACATAAGAAAACATATTTCACTTGAGAAATTATTTTTAGAAGTATTTATTAAGGTTATATCTAAGAAAATAATCTTGTAACACACCTGTGTAAAAAATATTTAAATATGAACATATTTGAAAGAAAAATTCAAAGAGTAAATTAGAAAAAAAAATGTTGACGACAACATTTGTGGTTTGTTTGGCGTGTGGGTTTTTAATGGTTATTTAGAACTTTATGGTGTGAACTATGGGTTCTAAACTGTGTGAATGAAACTGTAGTTTTAAACTGGTATTTGAAACGTAAATGTTTAAAACGAGAATATTAAATGTAAAACGAGAATTGATGTTTGGAAAAATATGGTTTATGAAAGAAAAACGAGAATGTGAATAATTTTTACTATCGAAAATGGTTCAAACCGTGTGAACTTTGGGAGAAGGTCGGACAAAACTTGGATTTTAGAGGATTTAAAACCAAAAACCGAAATTTAGATTTTAGGGCGTTTTAAAACCGCCTCTATGGTTTGATCTGGTTTCAATTATTTCTCAACCAAAAGTTAGTTTGAATTGCCTGTATAGTTTGAGCTGGTTAACCTACTCACTAAACGCCTTGTTAAAAATTTCTTAACTTGCTTTGGGTATAAAAATAAATAAAATAAAAAATAAAAAATAAAAATGACTCTAGGATGGTTTCTGAAAGTGGCTCTTATTAGGACTATCTTCTAATTGAAGAATTGCGACCTTAGCTTCGCGTCAGGATTGGACCCTCCCATTCTTCTGTTGTGTGTGTATCTTTAATTTTTTATAGATTTTTTTTGTTCCCTGAACTTAAATAAATTGGCAATTTTGCCCGTTGAATTTTTAATTGACATCCCTTGAATTTCATGTAACGCTGCAAAGTGTCCTAAAATCAAGAAGGTGATATTAAGACCCCATTTACTTTTGTTCTTAAAATTTTTGAAAATGTTTTAGCACTTTTTTTGAGATAAAAATTTTAAAAACACTCTTAGTATAATTTTTAAAAAATTCTTATTTTTCAAATCAAAAATATTTTTATCTATTTTAAAAATAACACCAAACAACCCTTAAAATTTAAAAGAAAACACAGTCACATACATGATGTGACATGCTGTAATCTCTTTTTTTTTTTTTTTTTTTGATTTCACTCTTTAACTTCAAACAAGCTTACATCACACACATAATGGCGTTTCGTCCAATTTTTTAACCATCGTCATCAATTTGAATGCGTTTTAAAACACTTTAATAAATTCAAGGTATAATTTTCAAAATTAAAAATAAAAAAATAACTTGCCAATGGCGAAAAATTTAAGAGTCTGATGATGCGTTGAAACTTGAAACCAACTTTCAAATGCCATACAGAGTTTTGATTATGGACTTATACGGAAAATACAACCACTCGTCGCTCAAATTATGCAACGGCAAGGCAAGAATGGGTAAAAAAAACGTTTGATAAAATCAGTTTCAATTAAAATTTTAAGTTGCTATGTTATAAAACTTTTACATATTATAATGATCAGAAAAAGTGAAGTATAATGTAAAACTATTACTTGCTACAATTTTTAATTCAAAAGTTATAGTACCAACCGTACTTTCTAAAGACTCTATAAATTAATAAGAGGATGAGAAAAATGTCAGGTTTGTAATAAATGTCAGATTTATAATATAAACAACTTATTTACTATACAAATAAGAAATATTTGCATTATAAACAATGAGGTAAATACATTATTCGCACCATAATCTACTTATTGTGTAAATAAGAATTATTTACACTATAAACAATGAGCTAGATAAATTATTTACATCATAAATTTGACATCTATTACAAATATTTTTAAAATTTAACATTTATTACAATTAGTTTTAAACCATTTCTCTAAATTTTAGTCCCTACGAGTTAATTAAGTTGAACATTTTCATTTTCTTATGGAAATTTATCATTGCTAATTTGTCTAGGCAACGGTTCTGCCGCTCTACAAAACTAATGGGAAAAGGTCACAAATTATGGTCCAAATGTGACACTTCTTATTATTAAACAATTACAATCCTTTCCCTAGAATAAAAAGAGTCCAAAACTTAAAAAAAGAAAAAAAGATTAAAGCCATGTTCATAGCATGGCAGTTAGTTTTGCTTTATGAAATATATATTGTTTTACAACTTTATTATGAGGGTCGTAATCTTGCTTTTTCCGTCCAAAGTACATAATGACAAAGAGAATAATACGATCAGAAAAATATAAAATACCAATTTTTTTTTAATTTATTTGACGTATAAACCAGTCTATTGTGTCGAATAAAATAGACCTCCAACAATTTGAAGGGCTAATTCCGTGGGGATTCCGACTCATGGACAGCTGTTTTCGTAGTATTAGAAAGTTTATTATTGTTTATGTCTTGCCCTTATATTTATTTTTATTCTTATTTCATTTTTTGTTTTTGGTGAAAATGTCTTGCCCTTATTAGAGATGATTCCAACGTCCAAAAGGCTATGTGTCTTAAACCTTTTTTAACCCCCAAAATAGGGAATCTAACATCGGCGGATTTTTATTTTACAAGTTATTTACCTTTTTGTACCTGTATTTGATGTTTAATTAGACAATTTACTTGACATTTTTTTTATCTTGTTAAGTTTATACTTTCAAAGTAGATTTAGTACATAAATTTATATCTTTTTACTATTATTCTTTAATTTATCCAAAAAATTGGTCAAACTATCCTAAATTAAAAAATAAGAGAACTTAAAAAAAAAATTATACGTACTAAGATTTTTTACTTTAAAAATCTATAAAATACTTTAAAAATAGGTGCTTTGTACGTTTTTGTTTTAGTTTTCTTCTTATTTTTTGAAAGTTTTATTTTTTTCTCTTTTACTTAAAAACTATTTGGTTATTTTAAAGGTAAAAATCAACTATTAACTGAGATAAGGTATAAATTTATGTATTAAATATAATATGAAAGCATATATTCGATGAGATCAAAAACTAAAAGTATAATCTTTGAATTAACCTAAAAGTGAGGGCATGAAAAGATAAATATTTCTTTTTTATTTTTCTCCGCTGAACTTATCGATGGATGTTTGGATAAGCAAATGATGTCTTTTTGTATAAACATAGTTTTATTTATTTTAATAAAAGAGAAGTGCTAACTGTACTCTCTTTCTCGGTCTCTTTTGCAGTCTTTCCATTAACTGCTGGACATGTGGACTCTACTATCTTATTTTTTGCTTAAATAATCATAAGTATGTTAAAAAAATTCGTGTTGCCCACGTGATACGGATTTGGCCCACGTGAGATTCAACTGCCTCATGTAACGGTTGGTAACTGTTACAACCGTGTGATGGTCACGGTATTAAATTGTAGGTCCCTGAGCACACAATTCATCAACACAACAAAATTACACCATCAAGTGAGAATTGAGAGTGCCCAGAAAACAACAATTCACGGAGGAACACAGTGAACAAATTCGGTGGAAAACAGAGCATCAAACACAATGGCTGGAGGTATTGAATTCGATCCAATACGCTTCCGTTTTCTGTATTTTATGGTTGTTATTAATTGCACAAACAACTAACATTTGGTATCCGAGCCTTATACCTCTGCCTTGATGTTCAAATTTTGAACGAAAATTCTGTTTTCCCACGGTTTTTGTACCGTGAATTGGACTTTGTTTTTTCTTGATATTTTTTCAATGTTACTGCTATAAAACCATTGGGTTAATGTTTTATTGATGTTTTATGATGAAAAACCGAGAAATTCTACATGTTTTTCCGGACTGTGCATGCCGGTTTTTTGGCCGTGAAAAGCATATGTTGATTAATATGAATACTTGGTTAATTATGTATTTTGAATTCATAAATCATCATATCATTGATTTCTGAGCATTTTGGGATTTGGAACGCCTGAAATGGACGTCGGAGGGAAGAGAAAAAGTCAGGTTTTCCGACGGGTCGCGCGGGTCGCAGCCGGGTCAGAACGACCCGGCTGGAGGTTGAAGACGACCCATACGACAGGTCGTTTTGCATTCGGGCAGCAAAACGACCCGTCGTTTTAGCAGGCGCGAGAAACGACCTTCAGTGAAACGACGCCGTTTTTGGGGACTCCCCCCCCTTCAGCGAAACGACGCCGTTCAAGGGACCCCCCCCTCAAATGAAACGACGTCGTTTTGGCAAAAAAAAAAAAATCCGAAAATAAAAAAAAAAATTTAATTAAATTTTTGGTTTTTGGATATGCACATAATTCTTGCAATAATTTCATGGGAAATTCAATTTAAGCATTATGTGCTAAATATTTGTTATATGCATTGTTTTGAGTTTTATTATGCATGTTATTAAGTTAATTAACTCATTTAGCATAAATTAAGATTTTGTTCATAATTATTATATTGCCTATAGAACATGCAATTATCATGAATAATTGTGAACAAAATTAAATGTCTAAGTGATCCATATAATTTTAAATAATTGGAGCTTAGCCACAACAACTCTAATTATGTAAAATTATATATTAATTTGTTTAGGATCACATTTGGTTAAAGGACATTTATTGTAATTAGTTGTATTTAATATAATAAATTTTATCCCACAGGAATTTTTATTATATTGATATAACTGATTAGGATAAAATATCAAATTATATTTTCTGATTTACCCACAGGGATTAGAAAAGGGAACATAATTTGATAGTTTTATCATACAATTAAATGAATCTAATTGAATTAGAACTTTAGCCCACAGGCAAGTTTTATGTCATAGATTCATGATATTATGCATGATTTACATTGGTAAAGCATGATTTATGTTTAATAGCCTCAATATTTTGATCATAAGCATGTTTATTTTAATTATGCAGTCATACAATCTGTGAATTTCTCTGATGTACGATGTGATATCCCTGAGCTAAAAGGGGATAACTACAAGGTCTGGAAGGAGAGAATACTCCTTCACTTAGGGTGGATGGACATTGATTATGCTATAAGAAAAGACGAGCCTATAATTACTGACACCAGCACTCAGGATGAGATTGCTCTTTATGAACGTTGGGAGCGATCTAATCGCCTTAGCGTCATGTTCATAAAGACCAAAATCTCTGCTGGTATACGTGGTTCCGTCGAACAGTATGACAAAGTCCGGGCATTACTGAAAGCTATTGATGAGCAATTTGAAACTTCAGATAAGGCACTTGCCAGCACCCTAATCATGAGGTTCTCATCCTTAAGACTCACCAGTGTGAGAAGTGTGCGTGAGCACATCATGGAGATGAGGGACATAGCGGCTCAATTAAAGAACCTTGAGGTGGATATGTCTGAATCTTTCCTGGTGCACTACATTCTGAACACCCTACCAAAACAATATGGGCCCTTTAAGATTTCCTACAATACACATAAGGACAAATGGTCAATAAATGAACTTCTGACCATGTGTACTCAGGAAGAGGGGCGGCTTGTAATGGAAATGGGTGAAACTGCACTTACAACCATGAAAGGAAAGAATCAGAATCAAGACCAACATCAGGCCAAGGACAAAGGGAAGAGTAAAATGCCTCCCAAAGCTGTCATTAAGAAGGAATCCAAGTGTTTCTTCTGTAAAAAGAAGGGACACATGAAGAAGGATTGCACAAAATTTCAGAGTTGGCTTGAGAAGAAAGGTAATTCAATCTCATTGGTTTGTTATGAATCTAATATGATTGATGTTGTTTATAACACATGGTGGATTGATTCTGGATCTACAATCCATGTTTCGAATACCTTGTCGGGTATGCGAAAACTAAGGAAGCCACTGGGAAGTGAGCTTAGCATCTCTTCAGGAAATAAGATGCGTTCACATGTGGAAGCCATCGGAACATGCACCTTAGTTTTAAGTAGTGGTTTTACTTTGGAATTGGATAAGACATTTTATGTTCCAAACTTTTCTAGGAACTTAATTTCTGTTTCCAGACTTGTACATTTGGGATATTCCTTTACTTTTTCAGACAAATGTTTCAGTTTATTTTATAAATCTGATCTTGTTGGGAATGGTATTTTGTCTGATGGTCTTTTCTCAATTAATTTGCAAAATGAACCACATCATACTGCTATGCATGTTCAATCTGGCATTAAACGTTGTGTTATAAATGAGGATTCCTCTATGTTGTGGCATCGGAGATTAGGACATATCTCCATTGAGAGAATCAAGAGGTTAGTGACTGACGGAGTACTTAGTACTTTGGATTTTACTGACTTCGAGACTTGTGTAGATTGCATTAAGGGAAAGCTAACCAACAAGTCTAAGAAAGATGCCAAGAGGAGTTTAGAAATATTAGAAATCATACATTCAGATATTTGTAGTCCAGTAATGGACTCACATGGTCCGAGATACTTCATCTCTTTCATAGATGACTACTCACGGTACATGTATCTCTACTTGCTTCATACAAAGGACGAAGCATTAGACGCCTTTAAAGTTTTCAAGGCTGAAGTAGAGAAACAATGCGGAAAACAAATAAAGATCGTGAGGACAGATAGAGGTGGAGAATATTATGGTAGATACACTGAGGATGGACAAGCTCAAGGTCCGTTTGCAAGGTTTCTTCAAGAACATGGGATAGTTGCCCAATACACCATGCCTGGTTCTCCGGATCAGAATGGTGTAGCAGAAAGAAGAAACCGAACATTAATGGACATGGTGAGGAGTATGCAGAGTAACTCCAACCTACCTAAGTCCTTGTGGACTGAAGCTCTTAAGACGACTGTGTATATATTAAACCGGGTTCCGACTAAGGCTGTTTCGAAGACGCCATTTGAGTTATGGAAAGGTTGGAAACCGAGTTTGCGACATATACGCGTTTGGGGATGTCCGTCTGAAGTAAGAGTGTACAATCCACAAGAGAAGAAGCTAGATCCGAGGACCATTAGCGGATATTTCGTTGGATATGCCGAGAGGTCAAAAGGATATAGATTCTACTGTCCAACTCATAGCACTAGATTTGTGGAATCAAGGAACGCCAAGTTTCTTGAGAATGACTTGATTAGTGGGAGCGATCAATTTTGGAACATAGTTTCTGAAGGAGATCATACTGAAGCTCAACCATCTACATCAAGTGATAGGTTGATCATAGTTCATAGCACTCCTATAGTCCAACCGAGTGTTGTGCAACCGATCATTGAGGTTCCACAAATTGCTGATCATAATCTAGAAGGTCAAGTTGCTCAAGAACCAACGGAAACAATTGAGCAACAAGTTGGACAACAGATTCCTCAGGAAAATGTTGAACCAACATTAAGGAGATCTACTAGAGAAAGGAAATCGGCAATTCCTAGTGATTATGTTGTGTATCTACAAGAATCGGACTATAACATTTGAGCTGAAAATGATCTCAAAACATTTTCACAAGCCATGAGTTGCCAAGAATCAAAACTTTGGTACGATGCACTGAAGGATGAGATGGATTCTATGGCATCCAATGAAGTCTGGGATCTTGTCGAGTTGCCTGATGGTGCAAAAGCTATAGGGTGTAAATGGGTCTATAAAACGAAGAAAGACTCATTAGGCAACATCAAAAGATATAAGGCAAGACTCGTGGCTAAAGAATTCACTCAAAAAGAAGGAATCGACTACAAGGAGACCTTTTCTCGTGTATCCAAGAAAGATTCTCTCCGCATCATCTTGGCACTTGTTGCTCATTTTGACTTAGAGTTACAATAGATGGATGTGAAAATGGCATTTCTCAATGGTGAACTAAAGGAAGAGGTTTATATGAAACAACCAGAAGGATTCTCCTCTAGTAATGGTGAGCAGTTGGTATGTAAACTTAAGAAATCCATATATGGGTTAAAGCAGGCCTCCCGTCAGTGGTATTTGAAATTTCATGATGTCATCTCTTCATTTGGATTTATAGAGAACATCATGGATCAATGTATATACCAGAAGGTCAGTGGGAGTAAAATCTGTTTCCTGGTTCTATATGTGGATGTCATTTTACTTGCAATCAATGACAAGGGTATGCTACATGAGGTAAAACAATTCCTCTCTAAAAACTTTGACATGAAGGATATGGGTGATGCATCCTTCGTTATAGGCATTAAGATACACAGAGACAGATATAAAGGCACTTTGGGTCTGTCTCAAGAAGCCTATATCAACAAAGTTTTGGAGAGATTTCGGATGAAAAATTGTTCACCGAGTATAGCTCCCATTGTGAAGGGTGACAGATTCAATTTGAATCAGTGCCCGAAAAATGACCTTGAAAGAGAACAGATGCACAACATTCCATATGCTTCAGCTGTTGGAAGTCTTATGTATGCTCAGGTTTGCACAAGACCTGACATTGCATTTGCTGTAGGAATGTTGGGTAGATATCAGAGTGATCTAGGATTAGACCACTGGAAGGCTGCAAAGAAGGTGATGAGGTACCTACAAGGAACCAAAGACTACATGCTTATGTATAGACGGACTGACAACTTGGAAGTCATTGGCTACTCTGATTCTGACTTTGCTGGCTGCATTGATTCACGGAAATCAACTTCCAGATACATTTTCATGCTAGCTAGTGGAACTGTTTCATGGAGGAGCGCCAAACAAACCTTGACTGCTACTTCCACTATGGAGGCCGAGTTCGTATCCTGTTTTGAGGCTACCTCACATGGTGTATGGATCAAGAGTTTCATTTCTGGGCTTAAGATTATGGATTCTATCTCTAGGCCGTTGAAGATATTCTGTGACAATTCAGCTGCTATTTTTATGGCTAGAAACAACAAGAGCGGTAGTCGAAGCAAACATATCGACATTAAGTATCTGGCCATACGAGAGCGTGTTAAGAATAAAGCAGTGGTCATTGAACACATAAGCACTGAATTGATGATTGCCGATCCCTTGACTAAAGGCATGCCACCAGTAAAATTTAGGGATCATGTGGATAGAATGGGACTTGGTTCCCTTATGTAATTTTGAATTACTTGTTGTGAAACTCTATATTTATGATAATTTCTCTTTTCAGCTTCAATTAAGTGCGCAACTTTATTTATGAGAAATATCACTAAAGTTTAGGACCTAGAATAAACATGGGGTTTATTCATTAAGATAAGATAGAAATCTAAGAAACAAGATATATTGTGATACATGGAAGATAATACTCGTTATTTAGAGGACCTGTCGCCATGATTCATGTATTTTGTTTCTCTTTATAGCAGTTGATGTAATACGTGAGCCAAGTGGGAGAATGTTAAAAAAATTCGTGTTGCCCACGTGATATGTGCTGCCCACGTGATACGGATTTGGCCCACGTGAGATTCAACTGCCTCATGTAACGGTTGGTAACTGTTACAACCGTGTGATGGTCACGGTATTAAATTATGGGTCCCTGAGCACACAATTCATCAACACAACAAAATTACACCATCAAGTGAGAATTGAGAGTGCCCAGAAAACAACAATTCACGGAGGAACACAGTGAACAAATTCGGTGGAAAACAGAGCATCAAACACAATGGCTGGAGGTATTGAATTCGATCCAATACGCTTCCGTTTTCTGTATTTTATGGTTGTTATTAATTGCACAAACAACTAACAAAGTAAAGTTAGTGGATTCCACGTATCAAATAGTGATTGAAAAGAGTGTAAATGAGAGTGAGAAAGAGAGTGTTGCTAGTATTTCTTGCAATAAAAAGTTTTGATGGGGTTTGTTTATGAATTTGTGGACCAAAGAATATCGTATAGCCAATTGTAAGTATGATACAGGATCATTTGAAGAAATAACAGAATTTTGGTGTGGTAAATAAGAGAATGTTTGATTTTTTGGGTCCTTTTTAACTAAATATAGTATTTATGGACTAAAATTAACTAATAAATCGCGTAATATTTATTGATCCAATTAAGGAGTAAATTTCATATTTACTAAAGAAATCTGGTTATTTTTTTAATCATCCCTAAATAGGACCATATATTTATTTGAACAAAATAAAAGGCAATTTCCTACCATATTTACATGATATATATATATATATATATATATACTTGTATAATTTTCTCACTATCCAATGCATATAGCAAGAGGTACACCATTTTTTTGAGGGGGCACACCATTTTTTTTTTTTTTGCTCAACAAAATTGCAAATTGTCCAAATTGACAAGCATAATAAATAAACTTCCAATCTTATTCAGAAAAGGAAAAAAAAGAAAAACCTTCCAACCTGCAATGCTGAGGGCATTCAGATCAACTTTCTTTCCCTCTAGTTTTCTAATTATAATACTAGTCCGGGTTAGCTCAAGCTTCACTAATTCATTTCACAAAAAAAAAATTGTTATCTATCTATCTATCTATCAATATATGTTGTTGAGTATTGATTTGTCTTAATATTGTCAATGGGGCATGAAATATGGCCACTGATAATGTTGTGATTTAAAATTAGGATACCTAATCTGTGAAGGGAAGAAATTAATAAACGAAGATTGGATTTGAGCATGCAATTTTCCACTACAAGATTTTTTCAATATTGCATGATGTTAACTATACATTGCCTAAATTCCTCATGACATAATGGAAAATTACATCACCAAAAAGAATCAAAAAGTCACATTTCATAAACTTGTGGTGGGACTCTATTTGCTTTGCGTTTTCACACATTATAACTATTGGAGAAATCCCTTCAATTAATTAATAAGAAAAAAAAATATTGCCTGGTTTTGTGACGTGGGAATTAAGACTTTTGCAACCTAGAAGCCTCATAAAATCAAAATGCAAAAGCAAATTATTTCCTGGTTTTGTGATGTAGGATATTGGTCAGACAGTTTATGTAATTACTTTTTTGCTCAATTATAATCTCAGAAATAAAGGCTCCGATGTCGATCCAAGTCATCTAACCAATGGTTTAATTAAATAATTCATTTATTTATTTTTGTTTCTTACTTACTCTTCGTTTGACATTTCTCATTACCTTGTATGACATATATTTGACACCATTAATTATTTAATTAATAACAATATTGATTCAGGATATATAATACATCATTAATTATTATTATTATTATACAATTTTAAGTTATATTATTGTTGTTTGTTTTTTCATGGTATAATATAATACGTCGCACAACTACTTAAAAAAATTATATGCAACGCGTCAAAGGTATAATATAATAAAACATTAAAATTTCAAAGAATAAAAATATAATATGACAACTTATTAAGACACGTCGAATCAAGGACATACAATACATATATATATATATATATATATATATATATATATATATTACTATCAAACTATTAAGCCATTTGAAAGAACAGTTTTAATTATTAATTGCAATTATCAACAATGTAAAGCTTTCATATGTTGTAGTAAAAAGTTAAACTATAAGTTCTCACAGTTATATTTTTCAAACTAAAACTGTTAGTTTCAACTATTCTTTTTTTTTTTTTTTTAACTTTGTGGTGGAGGCTTGAGTTCTACGTCTCGTATGAATTTAAGACTAAATTTTGCATGTAGCCACTACATGTTTCTATTCCATTAGAAAATAGACAAACCATTTAGTTATGTGATGGAGCCCACATATTAAAATTGATTTAGATAAATCGTATTGGTCATGTATACATCATACCATGCGCATTAAAAGGGAAATATGAGGTTTGTATTGATTGCAACTTGCAAGAAAGGATCAAGCAATTTCCACAAAAGTTGAAAAGGCCCCAAAACTTAAAAACATTTTCAGAAGCCAAGCTGTAAAGCCAAACTGTCCCCATTGAATGAAATTGAAGGAAAATAACAATAAAATAAAAAACAAAATAGTATAGTAACGTGTGCTTGGAACATCTTCATGTTGTTGTTCACACAAAAGACCCAATTTCTCCGATCCCTACCCACCATCTTAAGCAAAAATGTTCACAAAAAACCCACTAAGTGGTATGTGGTTCACGTGGAGTCAAAAAAGTGCCTCACTTGTCATGTAAGAAATAATCAAAGCCAAAAATATTATAACGTATAGTTGGATTTAATTAAACTTTGACTTATTATTGTGTTGACCAAACGAGGCATGACACAAGAGGCATGATAGCGTTACAAAAATATTTCAAACCCTCAAAAAGCAAAATAGCACGATAGGCATTGACATAGTTGAATAGTGGAGAAATTAGACCACAATAATTGTACAATATTTTCATACCTAAAACTTAAAAGCAAAATCACTAAAGGGGTATTTGACGATTGTGGTCTAGATCGTTTTTTTAGTTATAAACAATGTAAAATTTTCACATGCTACAGTAACAATAAAAAATAACTATAATGTAAAGCTCTTACATGTTACAATAAAAATAATTCTAAACAACGGTTCTTACCACCCTACCAAACACCCTATAAATAAACCAATTATTATGAATAATTAAGTTATTTCCAAGGGGATAAATTGTCTAGGAAGTCTATGGTGTATGTTGTATGGCAAAGTTGTATTGAAAAAGCCATTTCTAGAATCACTTTCATATTATTTGAGTTCAAGGCAAAAAAGTATTTTTTAGATAATCAAAGCTCATTTTCCAAAAATGCTTTTTATAGGATATTTAAAACATCAATTTTAACCTATTAGTTATAATCATGAACAGTGTAACGCTATCAGCATTTATAGTAAAAATTAAAAAGTTATTATAATGTAAAATTCTCACATGTGACAATTTTTATAATTAAAATATATGTTCAAACTGATTCTTCGTACCAAAGGTTAAAAAAATTGTTGAGTACACAAAAAACAACAAATGCATTATGCACCTAGGGGCTAGAACCAAACCACTAATACCAGCAAGCTCTTTCCTTTTTGTTACGTTTTTTTATTTTTTTTTGTTTTTTTTAATCGGTCAAATAAGCATGAAATAAGGTAAAAAAAATATATGGATGAGCTGAGTGGTAAAACCGATTGATTACCTTACATGAGTTAATGTTAGTTACAAGAAAAGAATGAAGAAACAATCCAAATACTAAAGATTAATTAGGTAAAAATTCCCCTAAGAAAGGTAAAAACTCGCTTTAATGGCCCCCTAGAAAGTTTATATCGCTTAAAAGTAAAAGCTCACTAACCAATATGGTTTTTATCGCTTAAAGCTTACTGACCAGTTTACTCATAATTATGAAATAAATGGAATAAACATGAATACAAATTAATGGATAATAAATATTGTAGTGATTGGTCCAACTAAATCTTTTTTTACCATTAAATTAAAAAGAAGATTAAAAATGTTGAGTAGCCATAAGATGACCAAGTGCATTTGGATTTGCTTGTTAATAAAGGTAATGAATGAAAATCATGGGATTTTTTTAGGGAAAAAATCATGGGATTTTATCATTGCAAAGTAACTCATTTTTTCCACTTTGCAATGAAAAATAAAAAAAGAACATTTTTTATGTCCCAAAAAAAAACTCATTTTTAGAGCCTGAAACAAGCAATATAGCTTTGTACACGTATGATAGAATGAATCTATTCTCATAGAAATAAAAAGAATGGTCCATATAATATGGAAAGTTATTGTCAAGATATATACTAATTGAGAAAATCTCCACAATTATTAACTCTAAAAAACAAAAAATGAAATACACTTTTTTTTTTTTTTTTAAACTTTCCAAGGACGTTGAAGAACTTGGTAAAATGTGATAAAAAAAATTAGTTTAAAAAAACGAATTAAAAAGATTGTTCACCATACAACCAAGGGTCTATCTCCCAAGCAACGTTTTGGGTAAAGAGAGTCAACGTATAATTTAAGACTAATAATGACAAATAAGGATGCATATGCCAAACGAGAAGTTAACTGCTACATGAAAATTTCTAATGTCTTTTTCCCCCCCCAAAAAAAGGAAAAGTTATATAATGTCTTCATTTTAGGGGGAAAATTCTAATGTATAATAGTTATTTTTTTTGACAAACTAATGTCTATAGTTATGTTATCCAAGGAAAAATAAAAGAAACATGGTATCTCTTTATTAAGCTCTTTTTTTTTTTGACAAACTAATGTCTAGGATATTATTTTTGATAATGGTTTATACTTTTTAGTGGGTGTTTGAAAGTGTGGTGAGAACTATTGGTTGAAATTGTTTTTACCGTAGCATGTGAGAGCTTTACACTGTAACAATTTTTTTATTGTTACTGTAAAATATGAGAGTTTTATACTATTTATAACTAAAAAAATAGTGTAAACTATTAACTATTAAACACAAGGTTAAAAGTTCTAGGACATTTTTATTAGATTTAAAATTTCTCCTTTTAAAATTTTATAAAAAAAAAAAACAAAAATTTCTACTTTAAAATTTCTTTTTTTTTTTCTTTTGGGCGTTGAAATATCTTTAAAAAAAGATTCTGCTAAAAAAAGCAAAAAAAAAAACACAAAAAATACAAAAAAAGGAAGGAAAAAAAAAGCGTAAAACAAAGTCAGCTATCTTATCTAAGTAGCTATACGACCGGCAGTAGTGAAATACCGAAAATACCCCCAGACACTCAGAACCCTTCTTCTTCCACCCAATGCCAGACATCTCATCGTCATCATAATCCTACGACTTTCTTTTCTCTTTTTTTTTTAATACATAAAATTAAAATTTTATAATAAAAAACAAAAACAAAAAAAAAAGGAAAAAAAAAAAAACCTTAACTCATGGGGATGGTTGGACCCAAGTGAAAGGTCTTTTACCAAACACGCCCTTTTCCTTCCTTCCTTGTCTCCTCTCTCTCTCTCTCTCTTTCTTAAATTTCTTAGATAAAGACCCGTTCTCTTCCCCATCTCTCTCTCTCTCTCTCTCTCCAAAATTAACGGCACATTCTCTCTCGTTCTCTCTCTTTTCTCTCTCATAGTTTTCCCGGAAAACATAAATTTTCTCGTCCTAGAAAAAAAAAATCCGTTCTTTGGATTTGAGGAATGGTGGTGAAGATGATGAGGTGGCGACCGTGGCCGCCGCTGATGACGAGGAAGTACGAGGCGAGGCTGGTGGTCCGCCGTCTGGAGGGCTGCGATCTGGTGCTCGAGGCCTCAGGTGGAACCGCCTCCTCGCCGCCGGAGCTGGGGAAGTTGACGGTCGAGATTCGCTGGAAGGGGTCGAAGACGGCCCTGAGCTCGCTCCGGCGACCGGCCGTCAAGAGGAACTTCACCAGAGAGGTTGAGGCACGAAACGGCGTCGTCGATTGGGACGAGGAGTTTCATAGCGTCTGCTGTATTTCCTCGTACAAGGTTAAGGAGGACAATGTGTTTCATCCTTGGGAGATCGCCTTCACTGTCTTTAATGTAAGTTTTTTTTTTTTTTTTTTTTTTTTAATATTTTTTCTTCACCTTTCTTTGTACGGATTTTTAAAGTAAAATTTTTAATTAAATTTTGGTGTTGTGAGTTATTATGTTGTGAGATCAATTAGTGTTGATAATGAATTTGTGAATTTTTTTCCGTTGGAAATTTATGCTGAAAATTAAGGAAAATGGAGTGAAGCCTGACATTAGTTGTGATTTTGAATGGTGATTTTTTTGTTGTTCTTTTTTCCCTGTAAGAGTGAAGGAAGGTTTTTATTTTTATTTTTATTTTTATTTTTATTATATATCTCTGGGCTAGATGTTGGTGGTGTGTTAAATCTACAATTTGACTTGGTTCAAGTTCTTGGCTATTGGGTTTTTTGGAAGATAATTTGACTGTTAATTTCTGTGGAGAGTTGACCGTTGGGAGTTATGAAGAGGTTTTTACTTTTGAGAGCGATATATGATTCCATCTTCGGTTTTTAGGATCTAATTACTCTTGTAATTCCTTTGATTCTCAAAGGGTACGATACGATTTCAACTGTGGCTAACCTGCATTTCTTGTTAAATCCAGGGTTTGAATCAAGGGTCAAAGAACAAGATTCCTGTTGTTGGTACAGCATTTGTGAACCTCGCCGAATTTGTGTCGGAAGCTGAGCAAAAGGAGATTGAAGTAAACGTCCCCCTTACATCATATGGCGGTGCTGCCGTGCCTCGTCCCACTCTCTGTGTATGTGCTCCTATTCAACGTTGCCAATTTTCTTTTGTTTTGCTTGTCTAATTGTAGCCATTTCTGTTGGTTTCCCTACTTTTATCATCTGTCTGAAGGTCTCCATTTTCTGATTTGAAAGCTTGGTTGAATCTTGCAGTTATTGCTCAGCTTAGTGGAACTAAGAGCTGCGCAGGAAACTGCCGAGCCAGTGCAAAGATCAATCGTGCCTGCTCCTTCACCTCCTCGATCAGGAGAAGCTGTTTCTACGGAGAAAGATGAGGTTTCAGCTCTTAAAGCTGGTCTTAGAAAAGTAAAAATTTTCACAGGATATGTCTCTTCAAGGAAAGCCAAAAAGGCATGCCGTGAAGAAGATGGTAGTGAAGGCAGGTGCTCGGCCAAAAGCGATGGAGAGTATAACTACCCGTTTGACTCAGATTCCCTTGATGATTTCGAGGAAGGCGAATCAGATGAGGGAAAAGGGGATGCAAGTGTTAGGAAGTCATTCAGTTATGGAACACTGTCTTATGCAAATTATGCTGGAGGATCATTTAACTGGCCTACGAGGAACAATGGTGAAGATGAGGACTGGGTGTACTATAGCAACCGTAGATCCGATGTGGGATGTTCACATGTTGAGGATTCAAGTACATCAGTCGCTGAGCCATCATTACCCCAAAGTTCAAAGCGCAGCTTGCTGCCATGGAGGAAGAGAAAGCTGAGCTTCAGGTCCCCTAAAGCCAAAGGAGAACCACTATTAAAAAAAGCTTATGGGGAAGAAGGTGGTGATGATATTGATTTTGATCGTCGGCAGCTCAGCTCTGATGAATCTCCATCTGTTGGGGTGAGACTAACAACATATCTGTTTTCCATTCCTTTCCAGCTTAACGAAAGTGAAAGAGGGAACACAAAAACCAACTTTAATATAGCTGCATAATGTAGTGTTATTTCCAATTTTTAGCATGTCATATATAAAGTCCAATTTGCTGGTTGTCTGACTCTTAAGTATACTTGATTATGGAGTGCCTAAAAGTAAAAATGAGATATTTTTGCAGGGGCACAAAACTGAAGAGGATTCTTCTGCAAATCGGTCGTCAGTTTCTGACTTTGGAGATGATAACTTTACCGTTGGCAGTTGGGAGCAAAAAGAAGTAACAAGCCGTGACGGACATATGAAGCTTCAAACCCAGGTCTTTTTTGCTTCCATTGATCAGCGAAGTGAGCGGGCAGCAGGCGAGAGTGCATGCACAGCTCTAGTTGCTGTCATTGCCGACTGGTTCCAAAACAACCATGATCTCTTGCCCATCAAATCTCAGTTTGACAGTCTGATCCGAGAAGGTTCTTTGGAATGGAGGAATCTCTGTGAGAACGAGATCTACAGGGAGCGATTTCCTGACAAGCACTTTGATCTTGAAACAGTCCTACAAGCCAAAATACTTCCCCTTTCTGTGGTTCAACAAAAATCCTTTATTGGGTTCTTCCACCCTGAGGGGATGGACGAAGGTCGCTTTGATTTTTTGCATGGTGCCATGTCCTTTGATAACATTTGGGATGAGATTAGCCGTGCTGCATCGGAATGTCTATGCAGTGGGGAACCTCAAGTATATATAGTTAGTTGGAATGACCATTTCTTCATTCTCAAGGTTGAACCAGAAGCATACTACATAGTTGACACCTTGGGGGAGAGGCTCTATGAGGGCTGCAATCAGGCCTACATCTTGAAATTCGACTCTAACACGGTAATTCACAAGATGTCGAGTGTTGCACAAGAATCAGATGACAAAACAGCAGGCGATCGGCAAATTGTGGCAGCGGCTGTTGAAACCAAGAACCAGATGGTCAATTCGAAGGAGGAGAGTGCTGTAGTAGAGGCATCAGCAGCCAAGCTGGAGGAACCAATGGAGGAGGAGATTGTTTGTCAGGGGAAAGACTCTTGCAAAGAGTACATAAAGAACTTCTTGGCTGCAATTCCTCTAAGAGAATTGCAAGCAGATATGAAAAAAGGACTAGTGTCATCCACACCCCTTCATCAAAGATTGCAAATCGAGTTCAACTACACTCGGTCCTTGCAACCAGCACGAGATATTCCAATAGCAGAAGCGATCTCATTTGCTCCTCAAACTACAGAAGTTTCTACTGCAGAGGTTGTTGCTCTACAATCTGCGAAAGTTTTTACAACAGAGCTTGTTGCTCCAGAAACCACGGAAGTTTCTTGTGTAGATGTTGCACAAACCACCGAAGTTTCTATGACTGATGTTGCCATGTAGAATATGAATTGCAGGCAGTGTGTTTTACTCTAACCTGTTTGAACTTTTCTTTTTTCATGGACATTTCTAATGTGAGCTGGGTTGACAGAGAGAGTTTTAAAGCTTATTTTCGGTGCCCTGACAGGGTTAGGATTGTCTCTTCCAAGTTAGAATGGAAATGAAAAGTATGTGTAATTTTCCAATTGTGAATCTTTATTTTTTTTCTCTATTTCCCTCTCAACTCTGGTGTAGCAACTTCCTATAAGCTTTTGCCCTGTAGTTGCTCTCGGAACTTCATAATCTGTACATACACCTTTTCTACCAATCTAGTCAATTCATACTTGTGATATTTTTATGCATTTTATTGCATTTACTCAAAAGATTCTCTCCTTTTGAAAGTTTTGAACTCTTTCCATTTAGACCTCAGGGAAAGTCCAAACCATTTTGCAGCTACTTTCTGGTTCCAATTTCCCATATAAATGACCATTTTTCTGACTCTTGGATTTGATAAGAGAGGAATCTAAAGTGGCTTTCATAGGATTCTGGTTTGCTTGCAGAATCAATGATTAAACACAGATATTCCAATCCCATTTCTCTGTTTTTTAAAAGCTGTTATGATGAACAAACTTTTCACTTTAGGGTGAAATAAAAGAGTAAAGGAGAAAAGAGAAAGGGGGCAGGCTTTCCAAGTTTGGCCTACAACTCTATCAAAAAGATTCTTTACAATGGATGTCGTTGGGGAAAAATTCAATCCTCAAGTTTCCTCTTTGATTCCCCAAGGCACTTTCTTCTTCTAATGGTACCCAGTGAAAGAATAAACTATATGAATTCTTGGCGAGGGTTTCTTTGGAATAGCAATGCACGTTCAGAATATACTCTCCTCTACACTTCACAAAACAACTTTTGATTTATTCCCATGAACCTAGTGCAATGAGCTGGCGATTTTTATTTTTGCTCATATTAAATGGTAGATGACAGCTTTTTTTAACGCCCAGATCATTTCTTTTCATCGTGACGTTCCGAAAACATAGAAGGTATTGTATTGTCCTTACAAAGTACATAATTTACAAAGCCTTTGATGGTCCCTCGGCCTGATCGCCCAAATTGACAGCCCAAAGCAGCCGTGCATAAAAACATGTTTCGAGTTCCCCTCCAGTTGTGTGTTTAGAATTAGTTGTAGTTATCTTCATTTGCTGGATTTAGTCATTTGCTTAGAATGGGAACAATGATGACAACTCTGATGATAATTTACAATAATTAAACAGATTCAAAAATGACCCGTCCAGACAAGACTTGTTTAGTTTAATCCATCGTGTTGTTGTCATCTTAAGTTGACTTCTCAATGAAGCCCAAATTATGGTAATTGAACTTTTAAGGGCTTCACTTGACAAAAGTCAAAACCATCACGCTTGAATGGAGACCGGTTTAGTTTAGAAACATTTTAGACCCTATCAACAGAATTTTATTTTAGAGAGGTCTTCAAGGGAGAGAGAGAGAGAGATTTTTAAAAAGAGCCTCCTGAGAAAAATTTTTTTGGGTAAATGACCCAAATTTTTTTGGACAATTTTTGGCACCAAAAGGAAGATTTTTTAGACATCAAAACGGTTCCATTTTTTTTTTTTCATTCTGTTGAGGTTCCTTATCCTGTTATAGTCATTTTCTTTATTTTTTTGAAAAAAACTGGGACAGTTTACCTGCATAGAAAAACGTATTTTTTGGTTCCAAAAAATACAGAAGCCATTTACCTAATTAGAATTTTTTTTTGGCCCTTTTGTCAAAATCTTCCAGAGAGAGCCGAGTAACAGTCAGCTAGAGATAGAGGTTTGAGGTTGGTGGGCCGGCGTGTCACCGGTCAGCTAGCCTGCAAACTTCTTCAAGGGAGTCTTCGCCAGCCGATCTTCTTCATGATGGAGAGCGTGTCACCAAGAGAGAGAAGTTTTGCATGGGCCGGTGGACGAGAAAGGAGAACAGAGAAACCATAGCTCCATCGCCGACCAGAGATCAAATCTGGGGAAAGAAGCACCACAACCATTTGCGGCTATCGTGGGACACGCAAAACTCACCCAGATTTAGTCTAGGTCTGCTAGGAAAGGAAGGGGTTCAGGATAGGTTTGCCGTGATTTGGGTGGGCCTGATTGTCGCACTTCGTGCCCTGGCGTTAAGGAACTTGTCCATGGGTGAGGTTAGGTTCGTGTCGCTGGGAGAGGAGGCGGCGGGTCTGGCTTTGTCATGGGGAGGGATTGAGGCTTCAAGGTGGAAGGCGTCAAGGGCACTCGGGTTCAGGGATCGTAGCGAAGATGGAGTCTTGATATTGAGTTTTGCGTTCTGTGTGTTTTTTGGGTTCACTGTTATAAGACCGATGACGTTCTTGTCGATCGGTAGTAGTTTAGATTCAGTGTTTTGCTGGTGTGTTGTTGTAATAAATGAGGTGGTGTTCCTGCCTCTTAAGAGTGTATATTCTGTCTGGATTGGTTCAAGTTGGGGTTTTTGTTTCTCGAGATTTAGGTTTAGGAGGTGTCAATATTAGCCTCAGTGCTAGTTAGTAGTGCCCCTTGGTCGATTGGAAAGATTCATCAATTTAGAGGGCGGTGGACAAAGAGTCACATTGTCTTGGCCTCCAATTAACTGTGAGATCCCATCGAACGAGAAAATTAGGCCAAAAAGAGCACCTATGCTTATTTTTAGTACGCCGATGTACTTTTTTGTTTACAAGTTTTCTGCGTGTGTTTGTCACTTTGAGTGTTTTGAATTTACTGATGAATCTGTCGACAAAGGAGAGGTTCTACTCATGTACTACGAGGTCTATCATTAGTTCCTTGCTTTGTATTACTTTTAGTAATTGAGTGCAATGAGTTATCCGTTATTAAAAACAAAAAAAAAAAGAATCTTATTTAAGAAGCATCCCCTTTTTGCTTGATTTTGAGTTTACAACTTTACATATGCATAACTTGTGTAGTTCACAATTCTTTTAAAAAAATTATGCAGTTGTCAAGAGCCACTAAATGCAACCATATTTAAATCAGACAGCACTTATGATATTGTTTAAAAAACCTTATTTTGCTACAATTGAACCTTATTTTGCAAAGGGACAGTGATGGTTAAGTCCATTTATGAAGAATAGGTACAATGGATATTGAAGGATCTTTTAGTATTGCATTAAAAGAATGAGCATAAATGTTTTCTATTTAGTGAGCTTTGTGCCTTGTATATTTCTTGTGATGTAGTAAATTGTAAGTAGATATTCAAGTTGACTGATCAAGATGGTCCAGTGTCTTATGATTGGAATACTAGGGATTAGATTTTGAGAATGATTTTTGTACATCAAAAGGTCCGAGAAAAACTACAAGCTACACATGAAAGGCATACCAACAAAAGTGGCTAAAAACACTCAAGAAAGGCGATTTGGTTATGGTGCATTTTCGCAAGAATCGGTTTCCACTGGCTACTCATTCCAGGTTGCAGGCCAAAAAGTATGGCCTGCATTGCATCAAGCATAAGGCCAACAACAATGCCTGTGTCGTTGAGCGACGACTACATATGAACGTCTCCAACACGTTGAATGTGGCTGAAATGAGTTCTTTTTAGGGTTATTATCACTTCAAGATCCCATGTTTTAACGTCACAATGGTGTTCATATTGGGGTTTCTTCATTTTTTTAAATTGTTCTTTTTATTTTCTCTTTTAGTTTTATGAAATTAATTTGGAGTTTATTAACAAAGCAGTGTTGGAATTTTATCTCCCAAAAGCACAGTTTAGGTTACTTAAATGATATTTTTAGAACCTACAAGATATTTTTTTATAAATATTTTTCAAACAACAGGATACTATATAACATTTCGTTAAAAAACATGTATCAAAATGATAAATAGCTCCGCTTTTTTTTAATAGCAAACATTTCATTGTCGTTTCCTACTAATTGGAACCGTTTCTGTTATTTATCATGTTGCTGATTTTTCTGGTTATACGCTGCGTTTTGGACTTTCTTAGTATGCAGGGTACAAAGACCACTCTTTCTATATTGGAAAAATCTTCAGAAAAGCTCACGAGCAAAAAACCAAAAAAAAAAAAAAAAAAAATGCTACTATATTCTGAAAAAAAAAAAAACTACTATATTCTGCTAACACATAGCTCTATAATCTTCTTTCCAAGCGTTTTTCTTTTTCTCTCTAGAGGCACAAGTTGTTTGAATCTGTCATTTTCTTGCGTAAGTCATGAGAATTGCGGGTTGGTTTTGATTTTGATCTTTTTTTTAAACACTTTATTGGTTATTGCTGAACTTGAATTTGTTGTAATGTTCCCATAGTTAGCATTCCTGGAAGAATATTTCCTGTAAATATTATATTATACAGCAAAAGCCCATGTGAAGATTATGTTGAAGGTGCAATGAAGCAAGCTTATACCCCTCAATCTCCATAACACAAGCACTCCAATTGAGCTTCTCATTTTTATGACTGGCCAAGTTGGAAATTGAGGCAGCTTGAAATTCCTTAGCGGAGTGCATGGAACAACTTATCTCATCCTCAAAAGAAAGCATTTCCAAAGCTCTTGATAGGGATGGACATCGGATCGAAACTAGCTTTTTTTTTTTTTTTTTTTTTTAAATTATCCATTATCCAATTCAATCTAATTTCATAAAATTTCATGAAAGTCCAACCAACAATCCAATCTAATATCTATTGGTTTGAATGATTGGATTAGCCTTGGGCTTGGGCTTAGATCAAAATTTCTTAAATCTCTGTTAAAAATATTTAAAATTAAACCTGCTAAATTTTATAAACCATCAATCATCACTATAAAACCAAATTCATCATAAAAAAACAAAGTAGAAAATATAACTAGTCTAAAAAATGAATAAAAATAAATAAATAAAATCCCTAAAAACCAAAATAAATTAAATAAATTGTAAGCTTCAACTACAAATTAACTATTCTCAATTTCACAAATTAACTATTCTCAATTTCTTGTTGTGATGTTGAGAAAAAAATTAATCTCCATATCTAAGCTTAGAAGTGAACAGAGGCGATGCTAATGACTTGAGAGATTCAACGATATGGGAGGAGACGATGTAGAGAAGAGTCTAAAAGATGTTTGGGTTAGACGGTGGATGGACTTAATGCGACGGGTCTTCGACGGCTTTTGAAGCACTACAACTAGGGTTTTACTGTTGAATTAGTCAGTTTTTTAATTTTTTATTTTATTTTTAAAAGTTCCATGTTGTATGTGTTAATACCTTAGACGTGTACAAGAAAAGGGTAGACTTTTTCGATTTTTCTATTTGAAAAAAAGTATTACAGGTATATATCTACATGTAATAATTTAAATATTTATATATAATAGATATATATTAGATTGGATTGGTTTTATTAGAGCTTTAAAATTGAAATCCAATATACAATCTAATCTAATTGAATGTGTGAAAATTTCATCAAAGTCCAATCCAATAACCTTTAGATATCCAATTTTTTTTAGATGGATTGAATTAGAATGGATTGATTTGGTTGAATGTTTTGGAAGATTGGATTATTTGCTCACCTCTAGCTCTTGATACCCTCTATATATTCACAGCTTCCCGCCGACTTGCTAGCAAAAATAGTTGAAAACGCTAAAGATGGAGTACGCAAGTGTATTATGGCCACCAACTTTACTGAGGCCTCTTAAAAGTGGATGAAATATTTTTTTAGCACGTTTAAAAATATAGGTTCGAATCAAAAAGTTTTAGTTTAAACTAATTTTGTTAGTATTTTCTCTCACAAAATTTAAATTGTTATATTTCCTGTTAATCGTGCTGCAGATGAAAAACATGCTAGAAGAATTGGGCCACGTACATGTTACCAATTGTTTACACGAATGAAGTGCTACCAAGTCCTATGCCAGAGATCTGAATGACCAACCTTAGAAACGTAACACGGGCCTATTTGATAGTGTTTTTAAAATAGGTAAAAATGGTTTTGTTTTAAAAATAAGAATTTTTGAAAATTATGCTGAGAGTACTTTTTAAATTTTTTCTTCAAAAGATGTACAAAAAAGTTTCCAAAAGCTCCCAAAACAATACCAAGATGATATCTTAAAGGCCATGTATTAGTTACTGGTGTTGGGTGCTCTTTACAACGTCGGAAGCTTGACCAACCTCGGTTCGAAAATGGTGGAGTTTCCTTCCCTTGGATCCCCCTTTTTCCTAAGATGCTTAGATGAGATTTTGACTATTGTTTCAATGCTTTCTGTTTCATCATTATTCTTATGGCCCAAAGACAGGGCAGAGGAGAGTGATGCTGCAAGCGAGACTTCTTCATACAAGAGTCTGACCATTTAACATTCTAAAATGTCTATGAGCGAGCCATAGAAACGAAACAATTATCAAGAAGAGTGGTATGAAGACCAGTTTTTGCGTGTCCAGAAATTTATCCACCGCCAGAGTGTAGAAAGGGAATTGCTTGTCTTTGATTCTCCTTTTATAGCAAAAATCATCCCAATATTTTGAAATTTCCTTCGTCTGTTAATACATGCCGTCAACATAGGTATTGATGTTGCAATTCTTGTCTTGGCTTGAAAGTCAATGACTCGTCCTTTCTTAGTGAATAAAGTGATACGCTTCCGATGGCAATCTACTGTAGCATAGTATTTAGCTAACCAGTCTATGTCTAGGATTATATCAAAGTCTGTCATTGTTATCACATATAAGTCAGCTGATAGTCTATGGTCTCCTATCACTACACACATGGATCTACAAGTCATAGAAACCTCAGCTAAACCACCCATTGGGGTTCTAAGGGCTAACGGGGAATTACAAATTTCAATCTCTAATCAGCAAACAATATGAATATAAATAAATACGTAGCACCAGTATCAAATAACATATGAGCCCATGAATGAGAGATATGAATCATACCATTTACCACAAAATTGTTAACTTGCTTTGATTGATCGATAGTAGCTATAATAGCATAAACCTGAGCTCGTGCTTTCCTTTTTCCACTGTTCTCTTAACTACTGCTTACATTATAATTTCTTTCTAGGAAGTAAGGCCTTTGATTTGCAAAAGCCTGCAGAGTTGGCTAAAAATTCCAGCTTTGTTGAAAACCCGATCCTTGTGGCTGTTGTTGGTAATAATGTTGGGGTTGGAGTCCATGGGGTTAAGCCACTGAAGCATGTGAAGCCGGTGTGGTCTGTTATGAAACTGCACAACTTTGATTTCTTCCCAACATAGTAGAACTAGAGTGGGTATTCTAGGGTCCACCCAGGGGAAAGGATGACTGTGCTTGGCAATTTGGGCAGTTTTGATTCAGATGTCCTACCTGTCTACAATCGTGGCAAGCATATGATTGAAAATGTCTGCTACTGGAGGACCCACTGCTAACACTAGGGCCATTACTTTGTGAAACCTATCCTTGGACTTTTCTTTCTTATTCATCTTCCTTTGGCGGCTACCAGATCCTTTATACTCCCTATAAGAATTATTCAGTTTTGCTTCCACACGTTGAGCAGTAGTAACTAAATCAAGAAAGTCAGTTGAAGCAATTAAAGCGATCATGTGTTGAATCTTTGGTCTTAAATTGTTCTGAAACTTTTCGCAATGGGTTTGTGGATTAGTCACACCCCAGGATTATCACAACACAATTCTATATATCGAGCATGGTACTTTGCTACTGTCATGTCACCTTGGGCTAGATTATTGAATTCTCATAACATGGCTTGTTTTATGACTTTAGGGAACATATGTTTTCTAAAATATCGTCTTAAACCCATTCCAGGTGAGATTTGGTACATCGTAATTGTCTTTCTGTAAGTCTCACCACTCTTTAGCTTTACCCTTAAATACATACGTAGCAAAGTCAACTCATACTCTTGTGGAATCCTCAGAGTCTCCAGTTTCTTCTTGATAGCTTTTAACCATTATTCAACCATTTTTGGGTTAGGCTTCCCTATAAACACATGAGGTTTTTGCTTCATAAATTCTTTTAGTAGGGTCAAGTGGAGTTGCTCAGGATCTCGAGCCCTTGCAAGTCTTTGTACGCTTTGAAGAGCTTGAAAGATTTGCACCAAATTATTTATTTCTGGAGCAGCTGGTTGAGGTTGTTCCGTCAATTGGGGTTTTTCAGCTGTTTGTGGTTGCTCGATTGGTTAAGGTTGTTCAATAGATTGAGATTCTTTAATGGTTGCAATTGTTCAGCTAACAGAGGTTGTCACCTTAATATAAAGTGGTGCTACACTTTTTAGGTTTTCTGAATCTAGGCTCTGATATCAAAATCTATAATGCCCCTAAGTGGAGGTTAGTAGTAAACAGTAAATTTAGAATAAATTTTACAACAATATTTCAAAACATTAAAAATAATGCCCATGGGTCTTTCAAATAAAATAAAATAGAAAATAATAGAAAATATTTAAATAACAAATCACAGTTTATTGTAGCACCATTTATTAAATTACAATCATCATTATCCCTATACAGTGCCCAGTCGTTAATTTATTTTTACACAACCAAACAACAACATTTTAAGAGGCTTACATATGCAATTGAAAATACTTGTGAATATTAAATATTCTGACAAGTCACAAGTAGTCTTGACATCTATTCCTCATCGGATAGATAACATTGAACACCACGTGAGAGGTAAAATGATAGGGGTATGAGCTTCGACATACTTAGCAGGAAAACTATTAACCAACACTTGGTTTTATTTATTTTCGTGCTAATCCTGCAAAGTTTGTCCATTCTTGCAATCAATTTATTTGCATAGTATCAGAGACAATGGATGCATAACATATAATATTATCAAGTTTTATACCATATAAATATAATATAATATTGATTATCAATAACAAATTTACCTAGCATCCACAAAACTTATTCCAATGACACATTCTTTCAAGTCATCATGAAACCCACAAAGGCCGCACTTTACAACTCATTTGTCTATTTACGAGTTATCAAGCGAGGGTACTTGATGCCTCGAATCTTCCCCAAAACAGTTCTCATATAGTGCATTTTAGGACTTCTGATCCAAGGAATTGCCACGGCTCCCCCTATTTTCCTTTTAGGGTTTTGTATGCAAAGATGTAAACGCCATCCTATTATGTAGTTCAATTTTCTCACTATTAAACATAGTTTGTTTAACCTGACCATGCTTTCTATATCACGTTATTTTAAAAATTATGTCAAATCAATTCCGACCACATTGTATATTACAAGATGGGTCTACATTTATCCATATGATATTCATATAGTAATAACAAAAAAATAATAATAATTAATTTTTCTTGACAATTAAAATCACCAAATTAAATTAAATAAAACCCATAAAAGTGGAGTAATTGAATCTCTACCTCTTTGACTAGATTATCTATAGATAACTTCTAACTTGTTATTGCCACCATGTATGCTCCAAATGCATTCTTGACCCTAATTTATAATAAGATTAAATTTAACTAAAATAGCTATATCATAATTATGCCAATTTATTATATTAGTGTGCCTTACAAATAATTATCATGATTATCATAATATGCTTACAATTATGTATATATTTTTAAACACGTAATTTAATTTTAATAACAATTACTTGGCTCATATTCTGGTCTAAAATGTTCTGAAAATGATCTAAAACAAAAAAAGATAAAAATACAATATTTTAGAATAAAACATTTGAAATAAAAATTTTGTATTAGGGTTGGGTCGGTCTGACTTATAGTCTATCAACTAGCAATAAAATTTACATGGAAAAAGGATCAGTGAAATGGTGGAGGGCTTGCTAAAGTGTTAAGAGGCTGTAGGATTGAGTCTTATTGAGAGCAGGTTCCTAGTAATATACATTTTCTGCTTGACAAAAAACAACATTTAGTTTTCAAGACTTGTAATTTTTTAAAGAAAATGACATGTTTTGAAGAAAATGCCACTGTTCTAGAAAATTTGCACAAAACTCGTCTTCCTTGAGTTTTTCCTCCATTTTTGATTTCTAACAACTTTTTAAGCATAAATTCAAAACATAATCCATATATAATTAGAGATGCAACAATGGGTCGAGGCCTACGGGCTGGCCTGGGCCCATCCTACTACAGTGATGGGTTACCCTGACACTATTCAAGGCACGGCCGTATCCATAAATACTGGTGGGTTAGGCTGGGCTGGCCCGGCCAGTCTAGGCCCATAATGGGCCAGCCCATCCCGCCCCATACAAGCCCACAATGGGCTAGCCCGTCAGCCTAGGTCGGGCCAACCCGTCTAGGCCCATAATGGGCGGCCCATCTTGGCCCATGTAAGGCCCATAATGGGCCAACCCACCAAAGGCCCATTGTGACCTAATTTCATATATATATATATATATATATATATATATTTAGATATGTTTTTTCATGTTCATTCACGGGTAAACATGGTTGAGTATGACCTTCTCCTATAAAAGACCTCACACATCACATCATAGCAAGTTTTTTTTTTTTTTCTTTGTAAGCATGCTTTGCTTCTTCTAAGAGCAAAGCTGAGACGAGGTCTCACATATCATGTTACAATAGGACAAGGCCTAGTGTCCACAATTGCAAATGAACAAGTATTTAGTTGTAGTTGTAAAGTACTTAATGAACAACATGCACGTATGAATGACGCTATTCTAGAAGCTGTAATATGCATCAAAGATTGGGAGATGCTCGTAGAAGAAGCCAAAAAGTTCAATATGATTGGGTTGATGACTTTGAAAATTTAGACATTTCTGATATTCCCACTGGGAGTAATACATTGTATTTATGAACATTATTTATTTTTTATATTTTTTTTTGTTTTTAGTAATTTTATAAACATCTTATATATAATTATCCCAATTGTACTTTTTTTTCCTTACCAAGATTTTGTCCCACTAGGTTTTCTTTAGAAAGGTTCTTAATGAGGCAATTGTAAATAAAATATTCCTTTTTATTTCCCTTAACTATTCAAATTTTTATATTTGTCAACTTGTTTAAAAATTCAAAAATAAAAAATAAAAAAATTTAAAAATTGCATGCTTAGATAGGTTGGCCCATTTAAACCCACGATGGACCAACCCATTCAAGGCCCAGGCATGGCTCAACACGGCCTATGGCACGGCCCATGTAAAATTGACTTGCGGGCCGGGCTGAATCAAGGTAATTCTAATATAGGCCAGCTCGGTCTGTAGTCCGCGTAGGCCTAAGGAGAACAAGCCGGGCTGGGCCAGCCCGTTCTTGCATCATTATATATAATCAACTGCAAATAGTAGAAACTCATTGCCACATATTTACATACTTAAAACAAAATAGATATCCAAGTTTTAAGTTTGAACAATTTACCTCAAATCTTTGAAGATACTTGAAAATCTCAAGCCACCGATGGATCTTATAAGCTTTTGAGCAAGTTTGGCTATGGAGGTTTTGATTTCTCTGAGTTCGTGAGGAGAAAGAAGAAATCTGGTATTCTTTCTTTAAGTCTCTGTCTTGGTGTTGCCGTGAAGAGGAAGAAGAAAGGCGAAGAGAAAGAAGATGAAAAAAAGACAAGGACAAGCAGGAGAAGTAGAGAGGGAGAGAATGAAAAAAAAGTTAAGAGGGAAAGAAATCAATACCCGGATTTTATGAGATGTTGTCTAAATTTGCTTGAAGAAGCAGCCAAGGGAGAAGAAAATAGATAGAATAAATAATATGGAATAATTTTTGATGCAACAAAATTTTAGATTGGCATATTAATATTTAAATTTGATATAATTATACCGCTAAAAATAACGGTGTTACATGTACATTCTTAAATTACTAGTGTTGTTCATCAAACCTGCCAGCCAACCCAACCCAGTTGCCTCACTTGTTAAAACAAGTCCCATGTCATCAGATGACTTAGTATTTTTATTAATTGACGTTTTTGTTTAGGTTTAAACTATGTGAGACTTGGGTTTCTTTTACCCTTTACATGCATATCATCCTTATGTTTTAATTCAATCCTGTCTCCCTCTTTTTACTTGTCCCCTCCATGTCCAACATTATGGTATGTTAATCTATTGAATTAAAGCTTCAAGTTCGTTATAAAATCGATAAAAGAAGGTACAACGAAAAAGAATAAAGGGTCGCAAGATTGACTCAAAATTTTCTACCCACATGCCCGGCCACTACACATTTGGGTGGCTTTTGGTTTTACTTTTTCAAAATCTATTGTCTTCCAACCCACCCGCCACCCGCCGAGCCAACCCAAGACGCAGCCCAAGGGTTTACTGTGAATGAAGTCCTATCAATGGTTTAATTTTTGTTCCTACCTGTCTGCAAAACTTAACAAAGCTTTAGACCAAGCCAAGAAAGTGAATAAATGAAGCGATAAAGATATACAAGTGTGCGACAGGTGCTTCATATAATTCACATTTATTTACTTCCTAACTTATTACACGACTTCTTGTACGGAAGATACTAAATATTGTGACATTAACTTTCAATTTTTAATTTTCAATCATTAATCAATATGAATCTCATGTGCAAGGGGTGGAGTCAGAAAAATTAGCTAAGGGGAATGAAGCGTATGCTAACATTTTCAAGAAAAATTAAATGAAGGAGATATAAAATTGTAGGGGGTGAAACATAATGTCAAAGAGATGAAATATAATTTTAAGGAACGGAATGTAATTTTTATGGAATTTTATATACAATAATGAAAGAAAAAAATTCAAGGGATGGCCACCCAACCTCGTCCATGTGTAGCTCTGTCCCTACTCATGTGGTATCACATAAGAGCAATAATGTTTTAAAGCTAAAAATAGGCATTTGTTTCAACTTAATTTATCAAGAATTCTATAGCTGTAGTGTCTTCTTCTTCTTCTAGCTTATTACAAGAATAGAACTTTAAACATGGAGGCAAAAAAAGAAAAGAAAAAAAAAAGATGCCTTGAATGTCCCTTTAACATAAAGTTGTTGGCGTGAATAATGTTTCATCATAAAACCCCACACCCTTACCTTGTTGCAAAGCCTTTTGTTATACATCTTCAAATAATGACTTTACCTAAAATCAAAAGTAAGAGCCATGTGCAGGCTCTTCCCCACCTATAATAGTTGGAAAACAAAACAATCTTCACAACATTATTGAAGTTCTATGATAACCATCATTTATTGAGAAAATTAATCAGACCATGTGGATATAATATCTCTATTATAAGTGTTACCAAAAAGAAAAAAAAAACATTTTCTTATATTGACATCCTTACATAAATTACAAGCTTCCAAATTTCTCCAACAAGCTAACACAGCATAAACTTCGAGCATTAATGTTACAACTTTCAAATTGAGCTTAAAACGGAATTCAAGAACACTAAAAGTGATCATAAGTTAGCTGTTCTTTTTCAGCAGCAAATGACACATTTAACCAAGCCATTTTCATTGCACTCTGGACATCTAATGTAGCAGACTTTATCATCGTTCTCACCATCCGCGGCCACCTTGCGGCTTCCATTGCAGTTGCAACACACGGAAAACCGCACGTTGGCGCAGCCAGTGCATGGGGAATTGGACGGGGCAAGCGGGATTCCCTGCAACAGCTTCTTGAGCTTGCCTTGCTCGTGAAGGACTCCCACAACTTCATCAGCTCCTCCAATGTACCTTCCCTTGATAAAAAGCCTTGGAGGAATGGTTTTATCACCCAAAATCTTCCATAATTCTTCTCTGAATTCCTGGTGCAACGACACATCCCTCTCCGAAAACGACACCTTGAAACTCTCTAACAAGAACCTTATGGCGTTACAATCCTCAAACGTTTTTCTTATGCCCTTCAAGCTTGTTGTGTATAGAACGACCTTGTCACTCCCTCCTGGTGGACATTTCTCTTCAAAATTCAACAAAGATGAGTTTATTTCATTTGGGATTTCTTGGTTCATTGTCGTTTCTTTGAAAAACGACACATTGCTGTCTTTGAACTTCATGGTGGGTGAAAGAGTCTCCTTGTCATGAACAGGACTGAACTCTGGTCCCAAACCTTCATTGTTAAGATCTTTAAAGTGCTTAGACAACCCAATGTTGTCGACTAGATTCTCCTTCTCGAAATCTTCTTCTCCGCAATTCGATGTCGTTTGCGGACACTTCTTAGTGGGGAACTTTTCTTTTGCAGGAGTTAACTGAAAGACTAGGCCTTGTTTGAGTGTGCCTATTGCTTGTATGGTCTTCAATTTCTTGAGGAGTTTCCCCTTCATTCCATTCATATTCTCTCAATTGGTCTAGTTCTTAGAATTGGATGATTAATTGCATGTGAGGAGTAGGACAGGCCAAAAAAGAATGTGAGGAATGAAAGGTGAGTTTTGGATGGGAATGACTGGTGAGGGAAATCAAAGGGACATCTAGCTTGGTGAAGGGTCTATTTTGGCAGGAAAGTGGAAACTAGAAAGCTGTGTTTTTTAGACCCTTTTTAAAGTTGTGAATGACCTCTGCATAAGGTGGGGACCAGTGTCTAATGGGGGGGTGGGGGGGTAATATTTTGGCATACCATTTTTTTTTTATTTTTAAAGATTCGTTGACCATTGCCAACCACTTTGGTCTTTCAATCATGGCTTATGATTACTACTGTTTTTTGCTTGGTGTCAAACAATCTAACGGCTAAGATTCCCCATCATCAATACCCATGCTTTCACCATACCTTGACACGGTGTAACTTATGTGGTTAGTTGGCATAATTTTGCATGAGGGTGTTTTAACAGGGGAAGAAGATTCATAACGTCCTTATTTTATTTTATTTTTTATGTGCCAATGGCTCAATGTCAGCCTTTGGATGATTGAAAAAAAAAAAAAGCCGTTGAAAAATTTTCAAATAATTCTTTTAATTATTAAGATCAATTTTTTCATTTAATGATAGAGATTTAAGCCGCATGGTACATTGTAAAAAGTCTTATTATCATTATTAGTATTTAAATTATATGCGTAGTGACACTTAGTTTTTGCACTAATTTTAATTTTAATATATCACTCCTTCAACTTCTGTTTTTTTGATAATTTTTGTCCTTGACCATAAAATTGATGACGGATTCCTATAATTTTTTTTTTAAAAAAGATGAATCGTGTTTCTATGACATAATAACTAAAAAGTTTTACATAAAAAGTTAAATTACATGCAAATTATTCTTTTCACTAGCGTTAAAACTCTTTAAAACTGTAACATTTTACCCTTGCTATAAATATTTATGTAGAATTTTTAGTTACATGCGACAAAGATGTGCTTATTTAGGATAAATTTCAGAAATCATTTCTATTTTAATGATGGGATTAAAACTAGCAAAATCAAAAGTTCACGATTAATAATAGCAAAATTAAAAGTTCAGTGTCCACGTTGTTACACTGCTCATAGCACATAACCAATACCAACAACACTAAAAAAATTTGGGTTAATATAGGACCACAAAAAATGGTGACAGAGGGACAAGAGCCATGATTTCGTTGCAATTGACCAAAAGCACCTTTCTTTTTACCTCTCTTTTATCAATTGGAAGCCTCGGGATGACAACTAAAGGAATAAATTTTTTTTTTTAATTTTATCAACGGATGCGACTTTATTTACACTAATGAGATCTTACACCGCAATTACATCCTGTTATCACGCCTATAATCTTGCAAAGGCAATTCCATTCTAACTATTTTGTTAGAATTGTTATAGTATAAAGCTCATATATATTATAATATAAAACAAAAATAAAATATAGTATAAAACTTTTATATATTATAATAAATTGGTTCTAACTGTGTTACTAAATGTATCCAATAATGTTAAACACAAGTTCGGGACTCAAAAATCTTTCAAATTGTTTGTGCTTACTCTTGCTTTTTTATTTTATTTTATTTTTTTTATCAACAACCAAGATTGTTTGTATTTACTACTTACCATGTAATTGCATTAAAGCAAAGTCCCAATTCAAGTAGCAGTTGAGGGATAGACTGGATTGGCGAAGATATATAAATTTGGATAACCGATAATAATGTGCTTTGACAATCGGATTCTTAGGACAACAACTCTAATTCTAACTTTTCACCGACACTTGAATTGTCATTTTTTTATTTAAAAATGCAACTTATTATTATTATTTGATATGATAATCTTTTAAATACGTATCAACAAAAAAAGACAGCTCAAGAATTAGTATAAAAAAATTAGGATTTGAATTTGTGTCCCCAATATTATCCTTTTTTTTGAATATGTAAAGAGTAGGACAATATAATAAAATATAATAGAGACAAAGGAGAGAATAGTGAGAATTCTTTATTATTTAAATGAAAGCGCAATTATAATTTTTTATTGAGTATAAATACAAGCATAATTTTCACAATTAAGTAAGAACACAATAAAAATTTCTTGAGGAAAAAATTTTTCGACATCCCGTGCGGGGACCGTGGCCCCATTTGATAATCACCTTTAAGATGAAGAATAATCCAATTTATTCTTGAAATAGTTGTGCTAAAGAAGGTAGTTGGTGCAATAGTAAATTTCAAACAACAAAGTAGGAGTTGAGTCTTAACATAGTCCATGGAAAAAAAAAAAGTCTTGCGTTTGTCCTTTTTATATTCTTTTAAATAATTTATAAAGACAACAAAATGCATATAGACCAAACAACCAATGCACTAACTATCTGCCACTGATGATAGAAGTCCAATGCTGAAATCAAAGGCAATCCATGTCAGCTCTTGATTCTTTCTGTCTATGAGCTTCATTTTAAGATTGTATGTACATTACATGGCGCAAAACACATTGTCAGAAACACAAAATTTAGGAAATAACAATAGAATTGTGATGCATGAAAAGTTGTTTTCCTAGATAAGGCATTAGAACATCTTCAGACTAATAGGCTATTCATGAATGTATAGTTGAACTAGACTCTTTAAGGGAGAAATATCAGCAAGTGAGTTTAGAAAGACTAGAAAAATCTTGTATAGGGTCTAAAAAGTGAATGATGATAATATAGTCGTTACGAACCCTAATTCTATACCGAGAGCAAACAAAAACATGTGAAGGAAAAATAAATAGAAAAAATACACATAAATCTATCGTGGTTGACCTTCAATGTTAGAGCTATGTCTACTTTCAATTGTTGCAGAAAATTTCACTATGATGAAGAATAAGCTTACAAGTAAAAATCATACACTACTCTCAACTTTCTTTTCTTTAACCTCTCTAACAAACCCCAATTCGACATTCCCTTTAAAAGTATGAAATCCCCGAATTTTACAATTAAATTTTACAAGATTGATCCCTGAAATCCTCCACGTATAGTAATAATTCGTGAAGGTATTAAATTTGTCTCCACAACTCAACAAGAGTAAGCTGTCAGAAAGTTCTAGTATTTAAGATTGACTTTGAAAAAACATATGATCATGTTTGTTGGTCTTTCTTAGCACAAGTGATGGAAAAAAAAAAGGGATTTGGTTCTAGGTGGTTTAAGTAAATATTTAGTAAACCACGAGGTAGGCTCAGGGTGTTTTGGGGAATTAGACAAGGGTACATATTGTCACCCTTTCTCTTCACTATAGTGGTTGATGTTTTGGGCAGATTAGAAGAAAAGGTTGGTGAAGTAGAGGCGGTGAAGGGCTCAAAGTTGGAGGAGAGAGCAAGTTTCATAGAGCCCACTTACAATTTGATGACGATATCCCATTTTTTCTTGGGGAATCGAGAGAGAACTTTAAGAATCTTACATTAGTATTCTTAAATATTCTTCTCTCTTTGCTTAGGCTTGAGTGTTAATACGAGGAAAAGCACATTAAATGGCATAAGCATGGATGATGGTGTACTTCAGACCTCGCCTAAGAAGTATGGTGTGAAGTGGGTTCATGGCCCATGAAATACTAAGGATTGCCTTTTGGTGGAAATCCGCTGTAGAAGGATTTTTGCAGTCCGGTGAAGGAAAAGGTATCCAAGAGATTAGATAACTGGAAAAAGGGTAACGTTAACTCCCACTAAGTTTTTGTTTTTTGTTTTTTGCATGTGTCTATTGCAAAAGAGCTAGAACTAAAACGAGATGTTCGGGGTCTCTGAATTGGGAATATGTCGAGAAAAAAATGAGATCTTGTTAGGGAGACAGTTTGTGGAGATTCCCTGCAAAACAAGATTCACTTTGAGCCAAGGTCATTAAAAGCAAATATGAATTACAATCCAATGATTGGGACTCTTAACATCATTTCAGAGGTACCCATAGGAATCTATGGAAATTCAGTTCACAAGGGTTGGAACTTTTTCTTAAGAGAGTTGGATGGATGGTGGGTAGATGGATCCCACACTAGTTTTTGGAAAGATACTTTGGGTTGATGTCCAGAGACGGAGCCAGAAAAATTAATGAGAGGCGAAAATGTGACTGAACTAATAAAATAAGAGGCAAAATTGATTTTAGGAGACGAAATAACAATTTCAAAAAGGTGGAATGTAATTTTAAAGGACGAAATACAATTTTTATAAAATATTATAATATAAATTATAAAGAAAAAAAGTTTAAGAGGCGCTCGTCCGCCTTTGTTCTTATATGGCTCCACCTTTAGTTCATGAACAGCCTTTTGCGATCATCTTTCCTAAACTTCATGATCTAATTGTGTTACGGGAAGTCAAAATTAGCGAGGTTGTGTGGTTTCACGAAAATTCATACTTCCATTTTTTGATCGAGAATCCTAGTGTTCCTCTTGTTGAACCTATCAAATTTTATTTGGAAATTGCGAGTTCCGTTTCAAGTTAAGCTCTTTGCTGTAATAGTGATTTAAAAGTATTTTCAAATAGCATGAGATTCTTCAGAAAGTACTAAAGGAACATAATGCACTTTAGATTATACTGTGGAATGATGACTTACAGGTGGAGTAAATCTAGGTAAAACTTGAGTGTCAGAGATCACAAAAATGCCTGATGAAACAGCACAAGAGCTCTCCTCGCAAAGGTCAGGGGTCCCAGAATGGATGTGCCATCCAAAATATGAAACATCAATAACTAGTTTTCCTCCAGTGATTGTTAAAGAAACAACAATAAGAAAAGCAAACTATATTATAAATCAAAGTTTCCATTCGGCATTGTTCAAAGCAAACTCTATTTTCTTTTTCTTTCTTCTTTCTGATATGCCTTTCTCCCCCTTTCTCTAGCATGGTACTTTCTCTAATGCCTTTCTTCCTAACCTCTCTGTCTGCCTTTTGTCCCTACACTGTCCATCCACATTTGGATTGAGGCCTATTATTTGGCCTTGTCGAATAGAAATTGAATGTGAGATCCTTGAAAAAAATCTTTTTTTGGGGTTTTTTTATCTGCCTAAGTAACACAAAAAGGACTGACCGAAGTCACATTATTCATTTGCTCGTTCCAATGTGAAACCACTTTGGAGTGAGTTTTTAGAAAATATTTTGGGTTTTTCTTTTACCTTTTCAACCGATGCAGGAGCATGTAGTAGTTATTAGTAGGTCGAGTAATTTTGGTAGAAGTTTAACATGTCCCACATAGAAAACATAGTTTGGGTCTTATGTTAAGAAAAGTCTCACATAGAAAGTGTATGGGAAACTCCTTCCTATGGGATGACTATAAATACCCTTAAGTATAAGCCATCAAGGTTTGAGCAATACAACTCATTTCTTTCTTGAGTAAGTAAGAGGTTTTAGTAATCCTTGGTTTGGCCAACCAAGGTGGCAATTTGGCCACTTTCCACCATAGTAGGGTCCACGTCAACGCCATCTCATCCCCAAGTCATTGCCACCTCACTTGCACTCATTTGAAGCAAGACCCCAAAATCCTCGTCAAAGAGATGTTCATGAGCTCAGCCCAAAATCAAGCTTGAAGTGAAAGAGCCAGCAACGAAAGTTCTAGCAAAGAAGAGGGCGACATCAACCCCTTCCATCAAAAATATTCGTATGAGCCAGCAACGAAAGTTCTAGCAAAGAAGAGGGCGACATCAACCCCTTCCATCAAAAATATTCGTATGATGAAGAAGCACCTAGGCACCATCCAAGGCATCCTACTCATCCCTAAGATTCAGGTATCAAAGTTGACATTACTAAGTTTGAAGGTAGACTCCATCTTGATGACTTCATTGATTCGTACACTATGGAAAGAGTATTTGATCTCAAGGATATCCCAGATGAGAAACATGTGAAGCTTGTTGCCATCAAACTAAAGAAGTATGCCTTTATGTGGTGGGAGAATCTCAAACAACAATGAGAAAGAGAAGGCCATTGCAAGATCAAATTTTGGGATCAAATGCATCGTGAACTCAAATCTAAGTTCCTCCCAGAACATTACTGCCAAGACATTTTTATTAAACTGTAAAATATGAGGCAGAAAACAATGTCGGTAAAAGAGTATACAATGGAGTTTGAAGAGCTTCTCATGAAGTGTGATGTCCGTGAACTGGAATAACAAACTATAGCTCGTTATCTCGGAGGTCTCAATAGTGAGATTACAGATGTTGTTTAGCTACAACCTACTAGAGTCTGAATGATGTCATTCGGTTGGCATTGAAGGTTGAGAAGCAACGATCTCAACGCAGTGCGATGGGCTCTTCTACACCAAAGGAAGCAAGCTTTAGTCGTGAGGGACAAAAATCAGCACCTCCTCCAGCCCCTAGAGTAAGTCCTTCAAAACCCTTCAACAAGAATGAAAAAGAAGTTGTTTCTAGTTGTAACAATTTGAGAAAATGCTTCAAGTGCCAAGGATTTGGACATATTGCTTCTGATTGTCCAAATTGAAGAATTGTTTCACTTGTTAAAGAAGAAATTGTTGAAGATCCTAGTGAGGGAGAAGCAGAAGAGGAACTAGAAAATGAAATAGAAGTTCCTGCTGATCACGGAGAATCTCTTGCAGTGTGTCACAACCTCAACACTTCCATGATGATAGAAGATGAGAGTTGGCTTCGTCACAATATTTTCCACACAAGGTGCACATCCAAAGGGAAGTTTGCAATGCTATCATTGATAGTGGAAGTTGTGAAAATGTAGTTGCCAACCACATGGTGGAGAAGTTGAAGCTTCCAACACAAATGCATCCTCACCCTTACACACTACAGTGGCTGAGAAAAGGAAATGAAGTCAAGGTAACCAAGCGTTGTCTTGTTCAATTCTCTATTGGAGACAAATATCAAGATGAAGTTTAGTGTGATGTCATTCCAATGGATGCTTGCCACTTGTTGTTAGGACGACCATAGCAATACGATCGTCAGGCTCTCTATGATGGATACAAGAACACCTACTACTTTGTCAAGGATGGAGTGAAGGTTATGTTAGCTCCATTAAAGCCTACAGATTGTTCGATGAATCAAGAAGAGGAGAAAGCTCTTGTCACTGGCTCTAGCCTTGACAAAGCTTGTCGAGAGCTAAACTTGGCATGCCTTTTTCTAATTTGTGAGGAGAATGAAGTGTCCTCCCTTCTACCTGAAGATGTCAAACCTTTGATCAAATAGTTCTCTAATGTTGTACTAGATGAAGTCCTTCATGGGTTGCCACCGATGCGAGAAATTTAACATGCCATTGATTTCATTCCTGGTTATGTTATTCCAAACAAATCTGCTTATTGCATGAGTCCACGTGAGCATGAAGAGTTGCAACGCCAAGTGAAGCAGCTTTTGGAGAAGGGCATGGTAAGAGAAAGTGTTAGCCCTTGTGTAGTCCTAGCTTTATTAGTTCCAAAGAAGGATAGGACATGGCATATGTGCATTGATAGTCATGCCATAAACAAGATCATTATCAAATATCGCTTTCCCATTCTTCGACTTGATGATTTGTTAGATCAATTGCATAGAGCCATTGTTTTCTCTAAAATTGATTTACGAAGTGGCTATCACCAAATCCAAATACGACCTGGAGATGAATGGAAAACTACCTTCAAAACTTGTGATGGGCTGTACGAATGGACAATCATGCCATTTGGCCTCCCTAATGCACCTAGCACTTTTATGCACCTTATGAACTAGGAATTCCACCCTTTCACTAGCAACTTTGTAGTGGTCTATTTTGACGATATTTTGGTGTATAGAAAAAGCAAAAAGGATCATTTGGAGCATCTACGATAGATCTTTGAAGTGCTTAGAGAACAAAAGCTTTTTGCTAGCTTGAAGAAATGTGCATTCCTAATGGACAAAGTTGCATTCCTTGGATATGTGGTCTTCAACCAAGGAATTGAGGTAGCTCGAAGCAAGGTTGATGCTATCATCAACTAGCCCACTCCTAAAACGCTCCATGAAGTTTGAAGCTTCCATGGGCTTGCCTCATTCTATTGATGCTTCATAAAAAATTTTAGCTTTATTGCGGCTCCACTTACTAAATGTTTAAAGGAAGACAGTTTCACATGGAACTCTAAAGCATAGAGAAGTTTTGAAGAGCTGAAAGAGAATATCACTCATGCTTGCCCTTCCTAACTTTGAGCTCGTATTTGATGTTGATTGTGATGCTTCTAATGTAGGTATCGGAGCTGTTCTTAGCCAATAAGGATGACCAATTGCCTTCTTCAGTGAAAAACTCACTGATGCAAAGTTGAAATACTTAACTTATGATAAAAAGTTTTATGCAATTGTACGTGCGCTGGACTATTGGAGCCACTACTTACTATCGAAGGAAATCATCTTGTATTTTGATCATAAAGCCCTTAAACATCTAAACTCTCAACATAAACTCAATAGACTCCATGCCTTTTGGAGTGAGTTTTTTCAAGCCTTTCCATTTCTCCTTAAGCATTAATCTGGAAAGCAAAATCAAGTAGCCAATGCTTTAAGTCACCCTCGAAGTTTACTCTCTACCTTACAGTTGAAGGTTGTTGGCTTTGAAGTTGTCAAAGAGATGTATGAGGAAGATCTTGATTTTGGTGAAATATAGAAGCTTAGCTCTCAACATCCTAACTACCAGTTCCACTATAAAGAAGGGTTCTTGTTTAAAGGTAATTAGCTATGTATTCCCCAATGTTCTTTACGTCACTCTATCATTTAGGAAGCTCACAGTGGAGGATTAGCTAGACACTTTGGGAAAGACAAGACTTTAGTGCTTGTGAAGGAGAACTTTTATTGGCCTAAGCTGGAAAGAGATGTCATCTGACATGTTCAAAGGTGTCGCACTTGTCACAACGCTAAGGCTGGAAAGCAAAATGCTGGTATGTATATGCCACTACCAATTCCTGAAGCTCCTTGGGAAGATGTGAGTGTGGACTTTGTTCTGGGTTTGCCAAGAACTCAGACACAAAATGACTCAGTGATGGTAGTCATTGATAGATTTTCTAAAATGGATCATTTTGTGCCATGTCACAAAAGTGACGACGCTTCTCACATTGTCGATTTATACTTTAAGGAGATTATTTGTCTATATGGAATCCCAAAGACCATTACTTTGGACCGATGTCAAGTTTATGAGTTATTTCTGGCGAACTCTTTAGAGAAAAATGGGGACTTACTTACAATTTAGCTTGGCAAGCCATCCACAAACAAATGGACAAATGGAAGTGGTCAACAAAAGTTTAGGGAATCTACTATGGAGTTTTGTGGGAGAACACGTCCGTCAATGGGATCTTGTGCTGGCATAAGCGGAATTCTCTTACAGCAATTCTACAAGTCAAACCACCAGAAAATGTCCATTTGAGGTATTGCATGAAAGGTGTCCTTTTAGTCCTTTTGACCTTTTTCCATTACCCACTACTTGTAAATTTAGTGTTGATGTTGAAGAACATGTTAAGCAAATCAAGAAACTCCATGAAGAAGTTCAAGAGAAGATTATCCGTTAGACTTCAAAGCATTAAAGCCAAGTCAACAAGCACAAAAGGCCAGTTCACTTTAAGGAAGGAGACTTGGTATGGGTTCACTTGAGGAAGGGACGTTTCCTTATTTGTCGAACAAAGTTGTCTCCTCGAGCTGATGGACCATTTCGAGAGGTGGAACACATTAATGATAACGTTTACAAGATCGAGCTCCTTGAAGATTATGAAGTTTCTGTTAGACAAGTATGCCGTAAAGAGTAAAATGTTGTAATATGTTTTTGGAGATATTTTATCAATAAAGAATTTATTTATTATTCATATACCAATAATTGTCCTCTTTACGTTCATATTTATTGAATATATGATATGTGGCACACCCAGCCCCACTCAAGCCCCCATGAGGCCTGTAGGTCGGCCCCCAGCATAATTGGCTCTTATTGTGGCTTATCCGGGCCCACTCATCCGTACTGTCCCCTCTAGAACCCACTGGCCCCTCAGGGTTTTATTTCGCGTCCCTCATGGTTCGAACCTCAAACCTCCTTTAAGAGGTTCTTATTTCCTTCATGAGTACCAGTTGAGCTACTAGCGTTTGTGATCATGCTATATGTATAAATTATGTGATCTTGATCTCTCCCATGCTTGAATTTAATTTTTTAGAGATTTGACACTCGGGTTTCTATATATTTACATGTGTTGTCATGGATTATATGGTGAATGTTTATTAATTAATTATGGTTGGTTAAATTATTATTTAATTATTAATTAATTAATTAATTTGTGTCGGTTATGGTTCCTTAGATGTTAAAATGTGTATCTAGGTTTTTCATGTAATTAGAAAGTGGTCTATCATCACCGTCTAGGAATTATTATTTAATTTTAAATTTATAAGAATTTGTAATTAAATGATCATTCGGAGTGAAGACATATCTTGAAGATGGGAATGATAGTAGTTCCAAGGGTATTTCTTGAGTCTCTAATTTTTTTTTTAATGTTTTTGAACTGTTGAAAATAAGATTGAAAACCTGCGTAAAAACTATTTAATGGAAAAACATGGGATTTGCTCAGTCGGTAGGCCAAACCCTCAGGTTCGGTAGGCTGAACCTCTAGTTTGGTAGACCGTTCGCATGGCAAATTTTAGCAAGCTCTAGTAGCAGGCTGAAGTGTTAAGTTCGACAAGCCGATGGATGGTGATCGACAGGCTGATCACATAGATCGGCATGTCAATATAGAGCTGTAGTTTTTCAAAAAAGGTGTATTTTTTTGGTATAGTTTTAATTTATCTTTAAGACAATTCTAGGAAACATGTAATTTTGTGATGATCGAAAAAGTAAAGTATTTGATCTAAGTAAGATTGAAGACTTAAAGATAGATACCACATGAAGATGGATATAACTTGAAGATTCAAGGATGAAGAATTGATAATATGTTTTGATTGATCGCTTATAATCTTTAATTTCTTTTCTCTAGGGTGGAACCATAATATTATGGTTATTTATTATTTTGCCTATGGCTTTACATGATTGCTTTGTTTGTTTGCATTATAATATGATTTGCCATTTATGTTAATAAAATGTCATATAAAATAGGGAGTGCTATTCATTAAAAATTGTTCATCCATATTTTTTAAAATAAAACCTTGATTACAAAAGATTGAGTGGGATAAGGTTTTTGAAGAGAGGACTCACGGCCTCCATTATTGGTCTATAGATAGCACATGGTGGTTTCGACCCCTAAGAAGGGATTTCATCATGTACCAGGATGGATCTCTAAAAGGATAAGATATTTTAGCATGATTTATCATTGCACACCCATAGGTAGTGATTATAAATCAAGGATAAAATATTGAAACGATGTTTATACACTTATGTTAATTTTATCATTAACCCCCTTTAGGAGCTCTGTTAATAAAATTGCTAGCTAAAGAAAATGATTATTAACATATGTTGGATCAGACGGGTCTTGGATGGGCATATATTAATTAGGAGGGGATCCGTGTTCCTAATTAAATTTAGCAAGCTAAATCTCCCCTAGGTGGCCTATTGAATTCTGAGTTAGGAATTATCATTGTCAGGTTGTGATTTTTTCAAGGTTTTGACACATAAATACATTGTATGTTTTACATGATTGTGTTATCTTACTAAATTATTAAGGTATGTTTGGTTATATTTGTATATGATTCTTTATTGTAGATTACAATGTCTAAAAACACTTCATCAATGATACTTGACAAAAACCAATTAACTGGCAAGTATTTTAATGATTGGAAATGTAATCTAAATATCGTCCTATCTTTTGAGAAACTAAAATTTGTGCTGATAACACCGTGTGGTTCCGAGCCTACGGGAGATTCCACTAATGAGCAAATTTAAGCGTATGATCGCTGGAAAGATCCTAACGATCAAGCCCTCTGTTATGTTATGACGAGTATGAATAATGTGTTGTAGGCTCAACATGAAGATTATAAGACTGCACAGTAGATCTTGGATAATCTTGAAGACATACTTAAAGGCCAGGCCCTAACAAAATGGCAATGAGCACTTTGGAAACTCTTAAACTACAAACAAAGACTGGAGACTTCTGTGAAGGACCATATGATGTTGGTCATGGGGGTTACCTCATTGAGGCTTAAACCAATGGAGCTGACATAGATGCTGAAACACAGATAATTATGGTCTTTGAGACTTTATCTAAGGAGTTTATTCTATTTAGAGCTACATTTAATTCAAGCAATAGATGAGTTATGACCTTCATTGAGCTAATGAAGCAGTTACAGGAGTTTGAAAAGCTGAGCAGGGAAACTCTTGCTAGTGGCGAGGTTAACTTGGCAGCTGCGTCTGGTTCTAATCCTAACTTTGGGAATGGAAAAAAGCAACGGGCTAAGAACATGAAGTCTTTTATTCCTGCAAACAGCAAGAACAAGAAAAAGAAAAAGAAGAACTCGAAGAAGCTGAAGTGTTTTTTCTATGGGAAGATCATGCACATTAAGAAGAATTACAAGGACTTCCTTTCTTAAGAAGGTATGTGTGATCTTCTGGTTATTGAAACTTGTTTGATTAAGGAATCAAGTGACACTTGAGTCACAGATTCTGGAGTAACTAATCATGTTTGTGTTTCTTTGCAAGGGTTCAAAGAAATGAGAAGTCTGTTGTATGAAGACTTCACGCTTCATATTAATTATTTAACTTTGGATAATTTTATTTTTAATATCTTAAAAAAATATCATGAAAAAATCAAAGCCAATTAAAGAAATTTTAGAAATCATTTGTCAATTTTAGTGACAAGGATTGTAAAGACTTGACTTCCTGAGCTGTTACTTAACTTGCTTAAACATAATTTTGTAATCTTAATCTTACTTAATAGTAAGAAAATGTGGAGTAAAATTTATTTATTTTTCTTAAAAACATACTTAAAACTGTTGTAATTTATGTTGCAACATGAATACAAACAAAAGTCTCATAAATTAATAAATATAGAGTTATTTGATACAATAGAAAACAATTGTAGTAGAATTCGTAGCGCAACCTTCACATTTGTTTCATCATTACTCCAACCCATGAAACATTCATATTGTCCTTCTCCCATTATCTCCTACAACATGAAAGAATTTTAATAAGCTTTTGCTCAATAAGGTCAAACGTGTCTCACAAAAATTTTATCATAAAACCTTTTTGAAAACGTTTTCTTATAAACATTTTGTCATAAATGTTTTCCATAAACATTTCTCATAAAACGTTTTTCATATAACCTTTTCTCATTAAAGAATATAAATGACACTATGTGTGATTCCATTTATGCTTCATTATATACAGCTTACCATTATTCTTATCTTTTTAAACTAGTGGTTTTAAGTATACGTACTAATATCATCAATCAAGAGATCATAACTTTAATATAACGTGATACTTTCTTTGTAGAAGACTTAAAACCATCGAACAATGAGGACATAACTGAACATAATGCTCCTTTGTAGGAGACTTGTAAACCTTACATCAAAGAGGTTGGTATAATATTTAATTAACATCTATAGTTTATGTTCTTGTAAACTTTAGTGAACATATCATGTCATGATAAGTATATCAAATGCTAAACATACTGTAACACCCCCTAGCAGGACGTCACATTTACCGTCTCATAATATCCATTATTCATGTTAATATACAATTTGTAGAATCTATAAACAAAATAATACAAAAAATAGCTTGATTTGATTTTTTTTAACATGGCTTATTAATTAATTAATATAAACTTCATCTAAAAATAAGAAAATATAGCTTCAACATTCCAAAACCTTAAACTTAACAAAATATCTTTAACTTGCGAAAACTCATAAAATAAACAAAACCTAAAATCAACGGAATCATAAATACTTGCATAAAAGTTCAAATCATGAATTCAAGATGCAACGTTTCGATATTCTGTTTTTAGCACCACGCACACACTCGCACCGAGCTTCTCTATCCTCATACCTAACTCTTGTTCCTAGCTGCAATATGAGACATATCTAGTAAGAATAATGTTTAGTAAGGACATCCTAAATCTCACAAAACATATTCATCAATGAATAATATTCATCGAAATAACTTCATCACTAAGTAAATATATATTTAAAATAACGCGTATGGCAATACTTCAAATTATCCGTCTATAATAGGGCCTTGATGTTGTACCGTTATAGTGCACTAGTCATGGAAAGAGTAAGGGAGCGACCTCAAAACCAACATACGACAAAATGAAGCGGCTGCTCACCAGACTTTATCATCATCCTCCATCTATCAAAGTGTGCAACACCTTTTTAAAATATTAAAATAATAATATAGAAATGACATACATATTGGTTTTCATAATAAGTATCTATTAGATAATGGGGTAAAAATAACCATCTTCCATCGTTTTTCATAAATTTCCTCATTATTGAAAGTCCTCATCTTAAAATGTTTCATATAATATACCATTAATATTTACCTCTTTAATTTCAAACAATTATTGCAGGTGAAAGATGTACTCACTTGACTTCTAGACTTATACAACCATCAATGGTAGGTGAACGATGACTCGAGTCTTCGATGTGCTTGCTTCTTTGAAGATTTCATGCTAAAGTCACTAATAATACTATTGACAACATCTAAACATCTCATGCTATCATTAAATATCATCTCGCCACATATAAATATTAAGAAACACAAAATCACAATTTTGTAAACTTGGAGCATAATTCCCAAATGTAGGTAGAAAGACCTTTATTTGCTTAAAAATTCATAATAAACTTCAAATCAGTCAAAACCAATAGCATTAGAAACTAGACTACAAAACGAAGAGTTTGTTTTATCATTCACATATTTTAACATTAATTTGCATGATGAAAAAGTCCTCAAAATTCAGTCTAAATTTTAGGTTTGTGTAAAACTGCACAATTTTCTCAGTTAACTTCAAAAAATCATAACTATTTAACCAAAAACCTAATTCAAGCGATTCAAAAGCCAAAAGAAAGCATAAGATGTGGAGTATTTGGGAAATGTGTAGGAAAAAATAAACAAAACAATACAAAATTAAAAGTCACTAAAACATAACAGCTAATAGGTGTTTGTATAAAAAATAGGCATAAACTAGGCTTCAAACAATTCAATACCAATCTATGACTTAATAAAATGTCAATTAAAACCATAGGCATATATTTAACATAATGATAAGTAATAATAAAATACACCGATAAAAATATACATAACGAAGATACAAAAACCTATGATATTATCAATCTATGATTTAATAAAAGGTTAATCAAAATAACCAAATCATTATTTTTTTTTTTCAATCACGTCAATTATACATGAAATACAAACAGCAAAAAAAACCATGTGATAATAATAACTATTATAATAAGAATCTAACATACTGAAACATTTACAATCTATCAAAGTTCTAACCAGAACCATATTCTTAAGATGAGTATGGTTTTCAATTATACCTTATATGTTGGAAAATTTGTCATTCGAAAAACAAACTTTTATTAATTATTCAAATATTAGTACAACACTCTTACAACTTTAACTTCAAACACTACTACTTCTATTTTTCTTCTTTCTCTCGGCCTTGTTCTTTCAATCTTCATTACCGATGCATTTCACAACACAAGGGAAGGTTGTCTATAGTTGAACCACGCTACTTACAACCACTCAATACTAAACAATTAACGGCCACACATTCGTTATCCTCTTGCTCACCACAAAAGATATAATCTAGAGGCTTCTTATAGGCCAAACTACTGTTAGGCTTGGTCATTTGTTGTCTCCAGTGGCGATCTCTCCCCATTTTTAATTATTAGAAGTTATATTTGGCATGGTAGCTATCCAATCAAATATTGATCATATGTCTGATCTCCTATTCAATTATTAAGATATTTGCTTTGTACGTTCTTGTCTAATGGGAGACACGAGAAACAGGAGTTATAGATAATAAATTCTTCTGAGTACGTACATCTTTGGGCAAGAAAATTAAAACAATATTATAGTTTTTTTTTTTTTAATTATTAGAAGTGTATAATCTCGCATGATCAAATATTGATTAAAGCAATATTAATCTCTTAAAATGAGTCGCCTTTGTACCTCTCATCTCTTTCTTTAACTATATCGCTCCCCCTCTTCCTTCTTTCTCATTATCTTCCTTTGTGATTAGGCTCTTGTCTCTTTCTCTAATCTCTTCAAGTGCTAAACCTTTTCTTAATACGTCATGGTGAGGGCAGAGATGAAGCTCACCGCGGTCCTTCTTATATCGCTCTTATGTTTGGTAACTCAAGCAAAAGAGATAAGTTTCACTACCTGCGGTAAACTGTTCCTCTTAAACTTTTCATCGAATCTTGTAACATTTTTTGTTTAAATTATGCTTGGGGTATTTGGTATTATTTTTAAAAAAGTTTCACATGTTTTCTAATGAAGGTGTTTTTATTTCAAATTTACCACTTTGCTTGGGCGAGGTTGTTCTCGTTGAAATGGAAAAGTTCCTTATTTTTCTAAAAAATAAAAATATCCAGTTTCAAATTAATTGAGACATTTGGCAAGAATAGAACGTTGAGAATGCTAAAGAGAGAGAAATTCAACCTACCCTTTTCTCTAGACTCGGTATTGATACTTATAAATGAACATGTATATTTGGAATGAAACATAAAATATTATAATAAGCTGATTATATATGTTAATGGGAATTTGTAGGGGGTACTGACGTCAAGGTTCAAAAGCTAGACGTAAATCCTTATCCGGTCGTGAAAGGCCAGAAAGTGAACTTAACGATTAGTGGAAATGCAGGTATATACATACATACATATATATAGATATATAATTATAGTATTTATTCTTATGAAGTAAGAACGGCTGATTCTCTCAAAAAAAAAAGAAAAAAAAAAGAGTAAGAACGGCTGATAAGCTAATGATTTTCAACGTAGAAAGATTTATCATCTGTCATTCCTTAATTGGCTTGCTATCTACTATCTTATGTTTGTCGTATTCTTGTTTAGATGAAATATGATGCCATTTATTTTTGGAATAACACAATTTTCTTCCCGAGTGGGCCACACTAGTGGACCCGTGTTCATTGGTGCGGCCTACTAATTGTGAGTAGCATGGAGAAATTTCCATTGAGATGAATAAAACTACTCTTTGATCCGTTTGGTTCATAAGTTAAAAAATAAATTAAAAATTTGTGAAAGAAAAAGATTTGAATTGTGATTAAAACGGTGAAACAAATGGGCCTCTTACTTTTGCTATCCTATTATGCTTCCTTTTGATTGTCCCCCAATCTTGACTTGAGACCTGTTTTATGGACTAACACACAACAGCTAAAGAAATCAGAGGAGGAAAGATCTCGGCTGACATTAAATATGGTTTACTGAACTTCCCTCAGGAACTCAACGTTTGCGCTGTCACAACTTGTCCTATTCCAGCTGGTGATATCACTCTCTCTTACTCTGTAAATGTTCCTAAAATACTCCCATCCGTAAGTCATCACTCTCCTTAATATAATCTCAAGTGCATTATGTATGTCTTTTTAAAACTTTCTAGAGGAACGTGTTTGGAATTTAATCAGGCTGAAAACTCAATAACATGTTTATTAATCAAAGTTTGAATTATAATAATGGCTATGTTAATTCCCAATCGACGGATGCTAAGCAAGTTGTGTTCCAAATTACTAATTAGAGTCACATTTTCAATTATGGGAGAAGCACTCTTACAACCTACAATAAATATAGAAATTGTTACTATTATTATGATCCACATCAGTCATACTTTAAAATATGACTAAATCACACTTGCAGCCTCTAATACCACTGCTATCATCGCTATTCCTAACATAACTGTTTTTCTTTAATTTCTTTAATTAAGTTAATTTTGGATTAATCACCATGGCTCTACTGTATCTCTTTGGTGTTTATGCATTGTACAAACTTAAAACGTAGTTCTCCCTAATCATTGTTGTACTCTCTCATGATAACTCTAAATATTTTTAAGACCTTGTCTAGCAGAGCAACTTTTTTTGGTACCATAATTCTATCTTATCTACTAAATTTTGTGTCTCTGATAATTAATGTTTTGCGCCTTGCAGGGTAAATACCATCTTAAAATATCATTAAAAGATGAAAATGCTCAACTGCTGACATGCATTGAGTTAGATTTTAAACTTGCAGATGGATAATTTGAAGCAGAAATTTGGAGTTGCATAGATTGGATGTTTGATCTATCCATTGTTGTTGTCTTTATAAAGTATTTAGAGAAAAATAAAAGGAAATAATGGAGTGCTTTATTTCCATGGACCGTGCTTTTCTATTGTACTATCTAGCTTCATATATATGGGACTTTGTGATATGATTAAATGCTACGTTAAGAGGATGATAATGATGATAGAAAGATATAAAACTATGGTTTAACGTTAAAAAGACAAAGTGTTACAAACTTTGTCATAAACACTAAGTTTAAGCAAACTAAGTGTTTGATAAAATGATTTTGAGTCATGGCATGAAAAGAAAATGTTATGGTATGTTTTATTATGTAATAAGTTCTTGATTAAATGATTAGAAAGGTTTAAATGAGATTAAACCTTAGAAATCAAGTTGAGATAAGTTAAGATACAAAAAAGTATGTTTAGGGTATTATTGAAATAATCAAATGCTTGAGGCCCTTAAAAGTCGAATTATTTTCTGAGTTCAACATAAAATTTATTGGAAACATTGAGTCGGACAACTTTTGTGAAGAAATTCTGCTTGAATTCCAAATGGATCAAGCTAAATATAAGGATTTTGGTACTACCCATCCGAAAAGTATACGAGGATGAACAATTTTAAAAAAAATTAAAACATGAAAGTTGTAGATCATATCGAAATGGTTAAGGAAATGCTGACGGCTCACTAAAATTCTATACCAATTTTAAGATATGAATTTTATGAGATTTTAATCACAAAATTTTGAAATAAGGAAAACTTTTTAGAATTATTTGAATTAAACTAAGAAGCTTTTATAAGTTTTAGTTCCTATTAAAAACTAGACTTTCCAGTATAAAACAATTATTTTTGGTCCTAGGGGCAAAAATGTCAAGATTTTTGTGTTTTGTGGCAAAATTGTAAAACCAAGGGAAATGAAATTTTCACTATGAAATGTTGGTTTTCTGCACTATTATAGGCAATGAGTAACCATGAATTCCAAGTTTGAAAGAATTTAAAGTGTTTATTAAGAAAGAAAGAGAAAAACATCAAGGGCAAAACGGTCATTTTGCATAAAAAGACCAAAACGGACCCGAAATGACCAAATTAGGTGAATTTTTCTATACCTCTTAAGCGACGGAACGGTGAAGTAAAATGAGAAGTTTAATAAAGCTAAGTGACTCGCGAAAAACCCGTTAATGATAAAATCGTCATTTTTAAGAAAATTGCTGAAACAGAGTCGAACACTTCAAATTAACAAGGCGCTATTAGATAGAAAATATTCCATATTACGTTAAATAATGAAATCCTTAAGTAAGGCAAGAAGTTTGACTAGAGAATATTCAAGTTAAGTAGCGAAGAAATAAACCAATAAGAATAAGGCTAAGTAAAAAAGAATGGACGTTTAATATTTAAGTTATATTATCAATCAAATAGATTGATAATAAAAAAATGTTAGCTAATAGTCGGGTGTTATTCGAAATAAGATATAAAAGTCAACTAATAAAAGGAAAAAGGAATTAAATGGGAATGCTAGAGCTAAATCCAGGTAAGTTTTAAACGTCACCTATAGCATGAAGAAAACGCGTTTTAAACGTCACCTATAGCATGAAGAAAAACGTTTTCAAATGCCTTTATATGTTTGAAGATGTTTGCATATATTATGCATAATATTTTAAATGTTCAAGTTATAATTTGCAATGTATCGCATTTGCTATGTTTAAGGTTTTAATGCTAAGTTATAGCATAAGGTATTTTTAGCATTGTATATACTCACTAAAGTTTACATGAAAGTAAATCAATGATGTGCCAGCCTCCTAGATGGAAAGTATACAAGTTATGCTAAAGTTATGACCTCGTTGCTCGATAGTCCTAAGTCTTTCACAAGGGAAGCATTATATTGAATTAAAGTCATGATCTCATAATTGATAATGTTAGTATAAACATTTAAGCTCATATGTTCAAGTAAGAGAAGAACGATGATAAGAAGTTTAAGTAAGTTATGAATGATAATAAGAAGTTCATTATTGAATGTTCATAAATAAGCATAAATAGAATCATGCATAATGACCTTGCTTGTATTCCTTTTCATGATATGTTAGTGAGAGTTGTTTATGAAAGACACTTTGAGAAATGTTTATGAGAAATGTTTATGAAAACATTTTATGAAAATTGTTTACAAGAAAAGGTTAACTAAGAAAGTTTTATAAGAAAAGTTTAAAGGCAATATTTTATGATGAATATTTTTACTATTTTGTGAGATTGTGTTTGAACTTTCTGAGCATAAGCTCATTACAAGTTCTTTTATGCTGTAAATGGTTCTACAGAATACCGGTATGACTGGTTTGTAGGAAAAATAGTACGCAGCGGAATTTTAAAAATTTTATATCAGAGTATTTTCCAAAACACAAGTTTGACATGCTATATGCATAAATTAACCAGATCTTACTAACCTTTGAATGCCGAAGAACTTCCATAATCTGTGAAGAGAAGTAACATTCCAAAAGAGCCTCAACCAAGTGGTCTTCTTTGCTATTCTCCATCCACGATCAGAGTGAGTATGGGCTCACACGTACAACTCTTCCTCCAGGTGACTCTCCTTCCAACCAATTGAGAGAACCCAAAGCTAGTGTTCGTGATTTGTGAACAAGAGCTCTCAGGGAGTTTCAGATTCTCACCAGTAGAGTATCTTTCTTAATCTCTTAATTGATCTGAATAACTTATGTGACTTGCTCCCTATTTATAGAGGTTGGGTCTAAGGTCAGTCCTTATCAGATTAGGTCTCAAATTCAAATCAGAATCAAATTCAGATCGATATCTGATAAAATCCGTGTGAAAACACGTAATCTTTTTTCCGCGCATCGGCAGGCCGATCTGCCTAATCGGCAAGTTGAACTTGAGGATCGGCATACCGAACTGCCGAAAAAAGATCTTAGCGAATCTTTTATTTTTCACCTGAGATTTTATAGGATAAAGTCTTAGTTTTAACTCAAATAACCCAATAGAAAAGTTATCTAATTAAAGCAACTTTATCTAAATAATCTCTAAGAAAATAAATGAATTCTTAATAATTCTACAAGTTTATCTTGATTTAATTTATTCAAAATAAAATCAACCAATAAACAGACAAGAATTATCCGATCCCAATAATTGAACAAGTTTATCTTGAATTAATTTTTTCACAAAATTAATTCAACCGATAAACAAACATGAATTATTTGACTCTTTCAAATTTTAATCAATCTAATAAATCTGACATTAGTCACCAATTATTGGAAAAGCACGCCGTATTATTACATGATGTTGTGAGCTAGCAAAGGGGACCAAATAGACCTATATAGTTCAAGCTCTCAATAATTATGAAACCCAATATCCCAGATATACATTTCATAATTATCAACTCCAATGCTACTCCACTAAAAAGGTTGGAGCTGCACTCTCAAACTACACAGAATTACGAAGCCCGTATAGCTAAGTTTCTATGACATATCATAGTGTATCGTATCCCCATAGGATTATCCATAATCGGCTTAAGGACAAGTTTTGTCTTACCTTCTCGATTATTTTTATCTTACGTTCTATTATCTCACCATCAGAAAACTTACCATCTAAAGAAAATATACGATTCAGTTACACCTATGTATCCAAATGGTTGAGCGCTCCAGTTTTCCAATTACAAGATAACGCATATAAGAGGATATCACTACTCCTAAAGAGGAGCTATGGATTCCATATCTATGAATAACAAGTCTATGCTATCAAGAGTCATGCCTCTAATGTTCCGGCATGCAAACCACTATTAAGATATGGGTGTCACCATTTGGTACATCAAAAGACACAAGTCAAGACAACGGGCCACTATTCATCTCAAAATTAAGATATAATACAAATGATTGTCTAAAGTGAGTCGATTTACCGAGATAGAATTATTAATTTAAATCAATTCACTTTATGTCCCGATCCAACACATCGTCACCTATGACAACGTACCAATGTTTCTATCCATAGAGTCCACCTCCGATGGTCAAGGCAAACCATCTCCCACAAGGGATATAGACAACATAACAATCTTGGCATGAATAAAGTGCCCAACTTTATTCCCTCGATTGCAAATCTTATGATTTAGACCATCACCTTAAGAATTGTGTCTTTCGCATAATCTGTCCATCATATGCCCAATTCTTAAGGTTTAGACCGACAGTCTCAGACTTTTGTTTGCTTAACATACATGCAGTAAATATGAACGTAAAGAGGGCAAGATTTGGTATATAAACAATAAATAAATTCTTTATTGATAAAAATGTCTCCAAAAACTTATTAAATTTTTACTCCTTAGAACATACATGTCTAACAATCTCCCACTTGCACTAAGTGAGTAAATATGACAAATCTCGCATCCCCATAGCTTCCACATGCCTCTCGAAGACTCTCCCAGTAAGTGTCTTCGTAAATGGATCAGCTAAATTATCCTATGATGCGATCTTGCTCACTGTGACATGCCCTCCCTCAACGAAGTCCTTTATCACATGATACTTTCGATTAATATGCTTACTCTTCTTATGAAATCTTGGTTCCTTAGCATTAGCTACCGCCGCACTATTATCACAGTACAGCGATACCACTTTATCCATACTAGGAATTACCTCAAGAACCCAAAGGAACTTGCAGGCCACATTGCTTCTTTCGAAGCATCACTAGATGCTACATACTCAGCCTCCATTGTTAAATCTGAAGTGCAATCTTACTTGACACTTCTCCAACTGATGGCACCGCTGTCCAGAGTAAACACAAAACCCGAAGTTGATTTCCTAGAATCCAGACAGGATTGAAAATCTGAGTCAGTATATCCTAGAGGAGTCAAGTCCTCACTCGAATATACAAGCATATACCCTCGAGTCCTTCTCAGGTACTTGAAAATATGCTTTACCGCAACCTAGTGGTTCGTTCCTGGATCCGCCTGAAATCGACTTACAATCCCGACCGCATAAAAAATACCCGGTCATGTGTAAAGCATGGCATACATAAGACTATCCACTGCCGAAGCATAAGACACATTCTTCATGTATTCTCTTTCTTCATCAGACTTTGGAGAGTCTTTCTTAGAAAGAGTAATTCCAGAACTAGTTGGTTGCCCACCATTCTTGGAATCCTGCATTGCAAACCTCTTGAGAATTTTATCTATGTAGCCGGCCTGGGACAAAGCTATCATTTTGTTTTTCCTATCTCGAAAGATTTGGATGCCGAGAACAAAATTAACCTCACCTAAGTCCTTCATGTCAAACTGCTTGGTCAACCATAATTTGACCGATGGCAATGCCCCAATGTCATTGCCAATTAGCAGAATGTCATCTACATAGAGCAGTAGAAAAATCACCTTCCCATCCTTAATGTGTTTTTAAACACATGGCTCATGCACATTTTGTGAGAACCCATAAGTCTTGATCACCTGATCAAATCTTATGTTTCAAGAATGGGAAGCCTACTTAAGTCCATAAATTGACTTTAGTAGCTTACAAACCTTACCTTCTTGACCCTTGACCTTGAACCTGTCTGGTTGTTTAATATAAATAGACTCATCAAGATAGCCATTCAAAAAACCCGTCTTGACATCTATTTGCCAAATGTCGTAGTCGAGAGCGGCAGCTACGGTCAAGAGAATCCAGATAGACTTGAGCATGGCTACATGCGAAAAGGTTTCCTCATAATCGATTCCTTCCTTTTGCGTATAACCCTTAGCTACTAGTCTAGCCTTAAAGGTTTCGACATTTCCATCCACTCCTCTTTTCCTCTTGTAGATCCACTTACACCCTATGGGTTTTATAGAGGTTGGGTCTAGGGTCAGTCCTTATCAGATTAGGTCTTAAAAATTCAAATCAGAATTAAATTCAGATCAATATTTGATAAAATCCGCGTGAAAACGTGTAATCTTTTTTTCGCGCATCAGCAGGCCGATCTGCCTAATCAGCAGGCCGAACTTGCCTTATCGGCAGGCCAAACTTGAGGATCGGCATGCCGAACTGGCAAAAAAAGATCTTAGCGAATCTTTTATTTTTCATCCGAGATTCTATAGGATAAAGTCTTAGTTTTAACTCAAATAACCTAATAGAAAAGTTATTTAATTAAAACAACTTTATCTAAATAATCACTAAGAAAAAAAATGAATTCCTAATAATTCTACAAGTTTATCTTGATTTAATTTATTCAAAATTAAATCAACCGATAAACAGACAAGAATTGTCCGATCCCAATAATTGAACAAGTTTATCTTGAATTAATTTTTTCACAAAATTAATTCAACCAATAAGCAGACATGAATTATTTGACTCTTTCGAATTTCAACCAATCTAATAAATCTGACATAAGTTACCAATTATTGAAAAAGCACGCCATATCACTATAGGATGTTGTGAGCTAGCAAATGGGACCAAATGGACTTATATAGTTCAAGCTCTCGATAATTACGAAATCCAATCTCCTAGATATACATTTCATAATTATCAACTCCAACGCTACTCCACTAAAAGCTTGGAGCTGCATTCTCGAACTACATAGAATTACGAAGCCCGTATAGCTAAGTTTCTATGACATATCATAGTGTATCGTATCCCTATAGGATTATCAATAATCGGCTTAAGGACAAGTTCTGTCTTACCTTCTCGATTGTTTTTATCTTATGTTCCATTGTCTCACCATTGAAAAAGTTACCATCCAAACACAGTATACCATTTGGTTACACCTATGTATCCAAATGGTTGAGTGCTCCAGTTTTTCTATTATAGGATAACGTATATAAGAGGAGATCACTACTCCTAAAGAAGAGCTATAAATTTCATATCTATGAATAAGAAGTCTACACTATCAAGAGTCATACCTCCAATGTACCGGCATGCAAACCACTATTAAGATGTGGTTGTCACCCTTTGGTACATCAAAAGACACAAGTCAAGGCAACATGCTCACTATTCATCTCAAGATTAAGATACAATACAAATAATTGTCTAAAGTTAATTAATTTGTAGAGACAGAATTATTAATCCAAATCAATTCACTTTATGTCCCGATCCAACACATCGTCACCTATGACAACGTGCCAATGTTTCTATTCATGAAGTCCACCTCTGATGGTCAAGACAAACCATCTCCCAAAAGGGATATAGACAACATAACAATCTTGGTATGAATAAAGCGCTCAACTTTATTCCCTCGATTACGGATCTTATGATTTAGACCATTACCTTAAGAATCTTGTCGTCCGCATAATGTCCATCATATGCCTAATTCTTAAGGTTTAAACCGATAGTCTCAGACTTTTGTTTGCTTAACATACATTCAACAAATATGAACGTAAAGAGGACAAGATTTAGTATATAAACAATAAATAAATTCTTTATTGATAAAAATATCTCCAAAAACATATTACATTTTTACTCCTTAGGGCATACATGTCTAACATGGTTAAAGAGCTCAGTGTCATGGAGAGACAAATGTGATGGTTAGGTATGAATGCCACTATAGTTTGTTTCCACTACTTAAAGAAATTTTTTTTTCACTATTTAAAGTAGTGTTTTAAAAGTTTTAAGAAAGTCAATATCTTAGGAAATGTTTTATGAAAAAAGCATTTTAAAAGAAATATTTTACGAAATATTGTGTAAATATGTTTTAAAGAGTTTTTAAAGAGTAAATGTTTATATGTAAAGTATTTTATAAGATATCAAGTTTTATACTTATATTTTAATTTACATTGCAACTGCAATAGTTTGCAGTGTATGTTAAAGTACGTAATTAAAAAAAGAAATTTGCTCAGTATTTTTCTTAGTAGTAAGCAAGAATTAAGTTAAGATAATAGCGTTTAAGAAAATTAAATGAAAGCCCAAAGACAGGTCGTTACATATAAAACATGTATTATTACGTTATTAAATCCCCCCAAACTTATCATTTTGCTTGTCTTCAAGCAAAAGAAAGAAAAACTAAGACTAAAAACAAATAAAAACACATGAGTTTTAAGGTGATGTGTTGAAAGCAGGCCTTAAAGATTTTGCAGATTATATAATTCAAGAAAAATTCAAAACATTATGAATATGTACAATTTTAATTCAAATTTTAATCCTATCTTACTTAGAGCCTCTTAGTGTGTGTGTGAATAATCATTTACATTTAGCTAAAATTGCTAGGGTTAGTTTATATAAATAGTAATTTAAAACAGATTTAAGCACAAAATTTTGGACTCCATAAGCTTGTCTTTCATCTCATATCTACAATATTGTAGACTAAAATAACACTTAGAATCATTAAGACTTTATTAAGCTTGTAAAGTATGGCATAGGTAAAAGATAGAATGTTTAGATACAAGTGTGGTTCAAATCAACCATATAACATATATTTAATCATAGACCTTTAAAAGCATAAAATCAGATCTCAAATTACATAACAATCCCCCAAACTTAAATTTTGTTTTAAATGTCATCCACTTTTATTTTGTTGTTGTTTTTGCTTTTTGCTTTTTTTTTTTTAATTTTTTTTTATATTTTTCTTGATTTTTTCATCATTTTTTACTAATATTACAACTTACAAATGAAAATACAAATAACACAAAAAAATAAACAATATTAATAACATTAAATTACGACATAAACCTACTCAAAACACCACTCTTCCTCCCCTATATAAATAAACTTCAAAATAAATTACAAATTCATAATCAACAACAAGCTTGGTTTTAAGCAAAATGTGTTTCATGTGTTTTCAACATGGATTTTGAGTCTAATTCGAATTTTGAGGTCAAATCTAATAAGAACTAGCCCCAATCCAACCATTATATAAAGGGAATTATTTTCTATTGTTTCTGAGGTCACTTGAAAAATTTAGAGAGAGTATTCTAGAAAAAGAAACTTTAAAACTCCCATAAGGCCATTGTTCAACATCCTAAACTTTAGCTCTTAGTTTTCTCTTATGGTTGAAAGGAGAGGTCAACTAAGGAAAAACTGAACGACTTGCGACCACCCGCATTCTGATTATAGAAAGAGAATAGCAAGAAAGATTAGTTGGTTGAGGCTCTTCTAGTAGATTTCTCTAGTTAAAGTTCCTACAATTTCTTATTTTACTAAAGAGGTATGAAAGATCTTTTACTAATTTACATACATAGCATATTTAACTTGTTATTTGGAAAAATATTTTGATTTAAAACTTTTTAAAATCCACTGTGTATTTGTTTTCCAGCACTTTTGTCCTAGTCTAACCTTGAAGTTGCAGTATTGGACTCTAGGAAAACAATTTGCATCTTGTCTAACAATTCCTTAGCAATTGGAGCAATGAGAAAGATCTATAAGATCTATCTTCCAGATTGTACAATGAAGTCATAAATAACTGTTAACGTTTAAAAGTCCTACAGGTTTGGAATGAAGACTCAACAAGTTTCCACTAGCAACTATAAACATTTCCTCAAAGGTGCCTATAATACTAGGAAGAGCTATGAATGCATCAACTATAGTTACCGTGGCTTCTATATGCTTACAGATACATGTAACTCTTTTTTCTTCACCTATGGTCTTTCCACAACAATTTCCCTCAGCTAGAACATTAGGGATAATCCCTAGGACTTGTGCACTACCAGATTGAGCTGCTATAGCTACTCTACCCATTAACCCTAAGCTACCTCCTCCATACACTAGGTTAATCTTTGTACATGCTAACACTTTTCCTAAGTTTTCTATGATTTCTAAGTATACTCTATCTTTACTAGAATTGTAACCACAAAAGGCATAGACAATTTTGATTCTCCTAAATGAATAAGAGGAAGACATGATTAGTACTATGACTGGTTGACTCTTTTTTTAAGTATTTGATTTTTTGGGTTTTTGGTTTTTATTCTATATGTTCTACTAACTTTAAGTCTTGAATGAGATCTTAAGGAAGATGAACATGGACAATGACCAAGAAGTTATGGCAAGGTAGGTGATGGTAGGTTATCTAAAAATTTAACAAAATATATACAAGTAAAAAAACAAAAGAAGATAAGATATTGTACAGATACAAAGTTAGAAGATTAGATATGGATAGTTAGACAAAGTCGGATAAGATCTGAGCAAATTTTGAAAAGTAGACACGCAATCAGTTCGACTTTTGAAAAATGAAACCATAACTCTACAACTTTTTACAAATTAAGAACAAATAGACAAAAAACTAACAAACTACTCTGTAGACTTTTTGATAAAATAAACTGAATCTAGAAAAATCTACAAAAGACAAAAGACTGCATGTATACTCTATAGACCTTTAGAAAAACATAACACAAATCTAAAAAAATTAGACAAGATTTGAAGATTTTCAAACTACCTATAGGACAAACACGTGACACATTTGACTAGAAAATATTTTTTAAATAATAAAACAAAAACAAACATAGATATTTAATAGCCATTATAACAATCTAAAAAAAACATATTTTTTTGTGCTGAAAATTTATTCAAGAATGAACATATCTGCTTTTGAAAGCTTATGTTCATTAAAATGTATTTATAAAGAATCTCTATAAAGCAGCCATTCTGATGATATTTTCATTCAAAACCCAGAATCAATTCTCGAGTAAATTTTGAATGTTTTCTTTTTAATTAAAAACAAATCACATCAAAAATAAAAAATTTACAACTATTGTTATTGACATCTATGGATCGAGGATTTGCTTCCTATCTAGTTTTCTTATAAACTAACAAACAGGGTCTTTATTCGCTAGATTCCCAAGGCATTGTCTCTTTGCATGGAATTTGGGCCAGATTTTAACAATTGCAACATGGACATATACACTATGATGGTTTTTTAGGGAAGCTTGGAGGTCATCCACTTTTGTTTTGAAAGTCCATCCTTGCAGAAGTGGATCTTTTCCTCTCTGTTGGTTGACACAAATCTAGGAAGGGGACACTTATCTTCATAAGTCTATCGAGCACACTTGTTGCATATTGATTCGATGGAAAGGGCTCTTTTTCTCATAGCACTATGACTCCTACCCATTTATAGAAGGTCAGAGTTCTGCTCAAAGTCACTAGGACGCATTTTACTCTCGATTAGCATCCTGACATCATTAGGAATGCTAAATCGCATGAGAACCTAAAGTTTGGTTACCCTAGACTTGTATTTTTTCTAAGAGTCTTTTGAGAAATAAATGGGAAGTTTTTTTTTTCAAATGGTGGTATTTTAGATGCATGGAAAAAGAAAAATGGGGAAAGAAAGAAAGAAGAACAAAAAGAAACAAAGAATAGAAACAAACAAAGAAAGAAGAAGGTGGAAAATCTAAAGGTGGATTACTAGGTTCTGAAGATGGATAGAGGATTTTGGGTGGGAATTAAGATGAATCTAGGAGGGATCTAGAAAAAAATCCTAAAAAATTGAGAAAGAACATGAGAGAGAAAGTGAGAATTCTAGAGATAAGGGAGAGGATTTTAGATTTCTAGAAAGAGTAAGAGAAGTTTAGAGAGAGATTGGATCCGAAGAACTAATTCTCGACATATAGTAATGGGATTTATAGACACAGAATGGCAACTATGCAGGACACATATGAAGGACATGTGTTGAGGCTCCTTTATTTTTTATTTTTTATTTTGGAACGGACTTGATTGGGCCTAGGCTTAGACCCAAAATGGAAGCCCAAATTCAAATTTAGCCCATTTTTATTTTGAATTAAAAAATAAAATAAAATTAAAAATATTTTTATTTACAAATTTGATTGAACTGGATACATGTTGAGCCATACCCCCAAACTTGAATTTTGAACGGGTGTCATGGGGATTGGGTTAATTTGGGCTAGCCTCACAAGATTTGTATTGGCTCTCAAATTGGTTTGGGCTCAAAAGTTTAAATGGGCTAAGTCCGTTTGACATGGAATGGGCCCAGTTATTTTTTAGGCTTGATGAGCTTTCGAAATCATGAGCAAATTTTGCATTTAGACCAGAGAATAAGTCCAATGTCGATCTTGGCCCAATTTTAGTTTAGGCCCAAAATGGTGGCCTATATTCATTTTTGGCCTGAGTTGAATCCATTCGAATAATTTAAATGTAATATATGTAAAAGAAAATGACAAAAGATAACCTCAAACACACTGGTAAAACACACTGTATACCTCCTTGAGGTCGAAGGTTTGAGTGTCAGGAAAAATAAAATTTTTACACTTTCGAGACTTTTGTTTAACAATTAATTTTATTATTATTATTTAATTTAAGAAATACCATAAAAAATTAAAATTAAAAATAAATTATTCATAACTAATTTACAAAATAAAATAAAATAAAATAATTAAAAATAAATAAACACTAAATTACATTAAAAATTTTTGGGTTGCCTCTCAAAAAGCGCTTATTTTAAAGTCTTTAGTTGGACATTGGGAGAAAAATCCCTGTTAAAGAGCGACCTTCATCCATAGTACATGTCAAAAGACATCTCGTATGGTTCTTTTTTGTAAATGCCCTCAAGTTTGGCACGATTTAGAATGACTAAGCTCGTAGCACCAATGACACTCTCTTTGAAATTATTGTCTTGGAGAGGGATATTCGATTTCAATTTATGCTCATAGAGGGTGTAATATGGTGAAGGTGGTGTTAATGGAAAGAAAGGATCTAAAGGTGGTATAAATGTTGAAACGATCAATGAGTACAAATCAATGGTTTTGTGTGCTTTTTCATCCTCTAACGAGTCTTGTAAACCTTATTTTCAACCATTTGTTTATCACTGATAATCTCCATTCCTTGTGCCTAAAACCTGCTTACTACATTGGCCAAATGGGCCACTTGTTATTCTAGACTCTAAAGACTTACTTTCGCATCTTGATGAAATTATGCACTATTAGCAACAAAAATGTTAGCTATACCTTCTAGAGATTCTTTGGTAGGTATTTGATTGTACAAGGGTTTTCCTGTCTCGATCATTAAATAGATCAACACTTGGGATACCCCCATATCCTAAGGTTAAATGTCAAACCATGGCTTTCAATTGATATAATGGTCTTTCTATCCTTCATGGACCTATGAACAATTACATTTCCATCGATCGTATTCAGCCATATCTTTCAGCATATTGAAAGCTTCATCCACAGATTGTTGGTAGAAAGTTATAGTACCATTATAGTTTTCCACCCAATGACTTGATGTGATAGATAAGCCAATTGAGGAAGATTTGAATTTGACACTCGTTGGAGAAATTGTGATATGGGGACCGTATGAGCAAATCCATGTATCTTTTCCAAGTAAGATAGAATAGTTTTGAATATTGTTGGGCATAATGTATGAGGATCTGATAATGATTCACTTTTTAAAATTCCTCAACACAATTTAATGGAAAAAAAATAAAAGAAAAAAATTTAAATTAATCCTAGAGCTAGTTTTTATCAATATTAACAAAAATTAATGCACATTCCCCAACAACGGTGCCAAAATTTGATGCGATTTCCCATGCTATGTACAGTTGGACATGGTCATTATCAAATTAAATATAGTGTATCGAAGTATAGATGTCAATCCCATGAGGAATTGATAAGATTTAGAAAATACACATTTCTTAAAGCTAAAATCATTTATTTTGCACTCATATTTCTCAAGAAATCCCTTTATTAAAGCAATTGTGTGTTAAGTAGTGTTTTAGTGTTTCTGTGTAAAAATATGTTTAATTATGATTTTTAATATATTTTTATGTTTAATAACAATTTAGGTAATTTTTAGGATCGTTTTGGTATGTAAAATATTTATTTAGTTTGAAATTAATTAAAACCGTAAAAATAATGCATGGTAATTTTATTTTGAGTCTTAATGTATTTTATAGTGTGTTTTAAGTTTGTGAATATATTTAATAATATTTTTAGTACTTTCTAAAAATATTTTTGAGTCTTAAAAATTATATTTGTGTTAAACTAAATTATTTGTAGAAGTTTATAATTATTTTTAGTGAATTTTATGTGCTTTAATATAAAATAAATATTTTTAAAATTATTGTAAATATTATATTTGTAAAACAATTAATTTTGTTTTAATTTTTTATCCTAAAATTTGAAATTTGTTGATCCGTTGATCCCACCAAAGTGGAAGCGGTGAATAAGTGGCCTACACCGAAAAGCATAACCGAAGTAAGAAGTTTCCTCGGTTTAGCAGGCTACTATCGACGTTTTGTAGAAAGATTTTCCCAACTTGTAGCACCACTCACTGCACTTACACGGAAAGCCGCAAAGTATGAATGGACTAAGAAGTGTGATGAAAGTTTCAAAGAGTTAAAGAGACGACTCACGAGTGCCCCGGTACTAGCTATACCAGATCCGAATATAGGAAACTATGTGATTTATAGTGATGTGTCAAAGACAGGCTTGGGAGCTGTTCTTATGCAAAACGGAAAAGTGATTGCGTACGCATCCCGACAACTAAAGGATCATGAAAGAAATTATCCGACGCATGACTTAGAGCTAGCAGCGGTTGTATTTGCGTTGAAGATATGGCGTCACTACTTGTATAGAGCTAAGTGCGCAATTTATACGGATCATCAGAGTCTGAAGTATATCTTTACGCAAAAGGAACTCAACATGAGACAGTGAAGGTGGCTAGAGTTGGTTAAAGACTACGACTGTGAAATTCTATATCACCCAAGAAAGGCTAACCGAGTACCCGATGCCCTTAGTCGTAGAACAATGTCTTCGCTTGCAATGATGCAGTTAATGCCAAGACCTCTTCAGAAGGACTTGATGGAAGCGGGAATAGAGCTAATCGTCTTTTCGACTAGCTATCTTGGAGAACTTAAAGGAGCGACAAGAAGCAGGTCTGTCGCTACTTAAAGCTAGGAATGAGGTTCTTGATAACAAAGAAACAAAATTTAACATCTTAGAAGATGGCATTCTCTGTTATAAGGGCAGAATCTACATCCCCAATGATAAAGAATTAAAGAAACAAGTATTAGAAGAAGCTCATGAAGCACCATACGTGGCTCATCCAGGAGCTACTAAGATGTACCAAGATTTGAAATAGCACTATTGGTGGCACGGAATGAAGAACGATGTCGCACAGTTTGTCACCAAATGCCTTACATGCCAAAAGTTGAAAGCCGAGCATCAACGACCAGCAGGTGAATTACAGAAAATTGAAATTCCTGAATAGAAATGGGACCAGATAACTATTGATCTGGTGACTGGGCTATCCAAAACTACGGGTGGACATGACGCTATATGGGTAATCGTTGATAGATTAACAAAATTAGCTCACTTCTTACCCATTAAACTCAACAGTTTTGTGGAAAGACTAGCTAAACTATATGTAGCCCAGATAGTTAGATACTACGGAGTTCCAAAATCTATCATTTTTGATCGAGGTGGTCGGTTTACTTCTAAGTTCTAGAGAAGTGTTCACCAAGCAATGGGATCGAAGCTGACTTTTAGTATAGCTTTTCATCCTCAAACAGATGGTCAATCGGAAAGGACCGTTCAAACCCTAGAAGATATGCTAAGAGCCTGTGTGCTAGATTTCAAAGGAGGATGGGATAAAAAGCTACCGTTGATCGAATTTGCTTATAATAATAGTTATCAAGCTTCCATAGGAATGGCTCTTTATGAAGCGCTTTACGGAAGAAGATGCAGATCGCCATTGCATTGGTATGAAACGGGAGAAAAGACATTGTCGACAACGGATTTTGTGCAAAAGACGACGGAGGATGTGAAACTAATCCGTCAACGAATGAAAACTGCCTTTAGTCGTCAAAAGAGTTATGCAGATCGACGACGAAGATCCCTGAAATTCCAAGTAGGGGATTTGGTCTTCTTGAAGGTGACACCAATGAAAGGAGTAATCAGGTTCGGAAAGAAAGGAAAACTTGGCCCAAGATACAATGGACCATTTGAAATCTTAGAACGAGTAGGCAATGTACCATATAAGTTGGCCTTACCCTCTGATCTAGCATCGGTACACAATGTATTTCATGTGTCCATGCTAAAGAAGTACGTACCGGATCCTTCACATGTTCTTCAACCAGAGAAAATTGACGTGCAGGAGAACCTGTCTTATGAAGAGAAACCGGTTCAAATACTGGCACGAGAAGAAAAAGAACTAAGAAACAAGAAGATACCTCTTGTCAAAGTTTTATGGCGCAACCAGCAAGTAGAAGAAGCAATGTGGGAACGAGAGGATGCAATGAGGAAAAGCTACCCTGAATTGTTTTGATTTTTGAGGACGAAAATTCTTAAGGGGGGTAGATTATAATGACCGAGAAAATTTCATTTAAAGTCAACATTTTCTTAGGGTCCGTTTGTTTTGTGTATTCTTTGGATTCAATGGACTTAAATTTGGATTTGAGTATCAAGAATCCTTTCGATACGTGTTTGTTTCTCTCAAAATCTGAATCTTTTGAGTATCAAGAATCCAAGTTTTTAGAGTTCTAACCTCCCTTAAACTTTTGATACTCGAATATTTTTGCTACAGTGAAGCTGAAATTCTCTCTCTTATATTTGAGGAAAAAAATCATAACTTCTTCATTTGATATCCAAATAAGATGATTCTTTTTTTCATTGTGTTTCTAGTATAGAGAGGAATAAATTAAGATCCATATTGCATATATTTTTAATATCATTAACATTAAGATTTTATTAGATTTGTTAATAAATCAAAAACTATTTTCACTACCTTTCCAAACACAAATTTCAATTTTATTCCATACTCAAATTAAAGCTTAAATGCACATTCAAACGTCGATTCGGATGACAATTCAAATTACTAACTCAAATCCTAATTCAAATTACATAACTCAAATCAAATCATTAATTCGAATCTATTTACATACCTACCAAACCTTAGTGTTACATATTCTTTAATTTATTCTAAATATTTTATTTTTCAATACTTTCTAATTTTTAGGGAATTAGTGATAGTTTTATTTCCATTTTTGTATCAAACGTGTAATGTGTATATAATGTAATATGCTCATCAATGAAAAGTGCAATCGCCATTTCCGTAGCCTTGTTCATATACTTCCTTTCTTCCTATATTCTTTATGGTATCAAGAGCATTAAAAGCTCGAACGAGTGCTGATGGATCTTTAAAAAAAATGGCAGACGCCTCAAAGACTCCCACCTCCTCTTCCACTTCCTCTCAACCATCGATCACCAATCCATCCAAAAACACGACATCTCTTTTCTCCATAAACACTACCAACCAAATATCCATTAAACTACCACTACAATTTACACCTCCTGGCGTTTTCATATCAATGCAATTCTCATAGGGTATGATCTTATGGGTTTTATTGACGGTACTCGTCCATGTCCACCATTAAATGTCACTACAGACAATGGTGAAATTGCTAATCCTGACTACTCTCTTTGGATTCGTCAAGATCAGCTAGTTCTTAGTGCCATTGCTGGGTCTATATCTCCAAATCTAATGCTTAGGAGGCTTGGACCATATTAGCCAACACTTATGCAACGCCATCTCGTGGACGTCTCACTCAACACAAAGAAGACCTCCAGCTCCTTGAAAAAGGAACACTGTCTATCACTGAGGATATGCAGCAAGTGAAGATTATCGCTGATGAACTTGTGATGTTCAATAAGCCTACAGACAACGAGGATCTTGTACTAAAGGTTCTTGCCAGTCTTGATGAAAGTTATGAGACCATCTGCTCTGCCATGCGTGTGTGTGAAACACCGGTCACATTTGAAGAATTGCATGAGAAGCTTATCAACCACGAAGCCCGTTTGAAATCTGAAACGGAAAAGAAGTCAAACTTGTCTAACATGCCCGTTTCCGACAATCCTGCACAAAAACAACCCTTCAATCCACCTAAAAATAATTACTCTTACCATTCCATTAACCCAAACCGTCCACTATTCTCTCCATACTCGGCCCCGCCTAAACCTCAACCGTCCAATTTCTCCTCCCCTAATCCACGTCTTTACCTTGGAAAATGCCAACTTTTGGACAACATGGACATTCCGCTAAATGGTGCTCAACCTTCTAGAACCTGCCTTGTTATTACACTCCTCAAAACCATACTAACACCACCCCGTCTTACACTCCTCGTGCCCACCTTGCCACTGTTCCTGCGACCTCTGGCACAGAATGGCTTCTCCACTCGAGAGCCTCTCATCATGTTACCAATGATCTCCAAAATCTTTCTTTTCATTCCGACTATAATGCCACATATAACACCATGATCGGTGACGGTAAAGGCCTTCAAATCACTCACACTGGTTCTCATCCCTCTCTCAACTCTTACATTTAAATAACGTTTTATGTGTTCCTTCCATGCAACGCAATTTAATCACAGTTTTTCAATTATGCTCTCATAATAATGTATCTGTTCAGTTCTCACCTTCTTTTTTTGTGAAGGATCTCCGATGATGTTTGGACCCCTCCGTTTTACTCGTTATATTTGGTTTTACTATGTCAAGAAAAAAAATCTGATGCTCATGAGGTTATCATTCGTTTCAAAGCATTGGTGGAAAAATATTTTAATCGTCCTATTATCACACTTTATACTGATAATGGTGGTTAATTCATCTCTCCAAAATCAATTCTTTCCATACATTGCATCTCTCATCTTACGACTCCACCACACACTCCCGAACACAAAGGTTTGTCTGAGCGTTGTCACCGTCATATAGTCGAATCCGGTCCCACACTCCTCCATCATGCACAAATGCGTCTCACATTTTGGCTCCATGCTTTTAGTACTGCAGTATACCTCATTAACTGCATGCCAAAGGTCCATTTATCCATGCAATCATCTCTAGAAAAGCTTTTTGGCCACACACCAAATTATCATAAACTCCACATTTTTGGTTGCTTATGCTATCCTTGGCATCGACCTTATGGGTCTCACAAACTTGACCCTCGATCTCAGCCCGGTATATTTCTAGGCTACTCATCCACACAAAGTGCATATCAATGTTATGAACCTCAATCCAAAAAAGTACTCATTTCCCGTCCTGTCAACTTTGTAGAGTCAATCTTTCCATCTCGACCGCTTTTATACATGGCAAAGCATTTTGTGGGGTCAGGATCTTCTTAGTAACTGTGTTCGATGGCAAATTGGAAGTGGTGATCGTGTTCAAGTATTTGGTGATCCATGGTTGCCAAGACCAAATTCTTTTATGCCCATCACGAGTACAAATACCGAAGGCACTCTGTTATTTTGTAATGACCGAGGAAACGTCATCAATAAAACCTAATATTTAATTGAGTTTAATTAATGAATTTATTCTTAAAAATGTGTAATTTTGTAAAAATAGTAATTTTTGTGAAAATTACAATAAAATATGAATGAGTGGCATTGATTGCAAATTTTATGGCATATGTAATGCAATGGTGGATATTATAAAATACAAATTTTATGAGTTTGATGACTTAGAGATTTGTGCATAATATCCATAAAATGAATTTTATGTCACAATTAATTGTGAAATTGTGATATAAACGATAGATGATTAGAATGTAAATAGGACATAGAGGTTGTCCTAACCCTAACCGGGGGTAGAAAGGAGGCCAGAGCAGTATAAAAATACTGCTAAATGAAAACGCAGATATGAAAAATATCACGATTAGCCTCCAAAAGTGAACGAAAAGTAAGCTAAATATTTTTATACAGTCTAAGGATAGAAAGTACACTGAATTGACCACGACAGTATAAGAAAAATACTGTGTGGTGAAAAATTACATAGTATAATTTTTTAATTCCCTAAAGTGGACACTCATTGGTTTTCTATTGGGCCACATGTCAAGAAAAGTGGCCCAATCACCTTGTGACACCTAGTGGTATACTCATGGGTTACCATGAGTCACCAAATGTGATAAGAATGCATTTATGGCAAGTTTATCACAATTTTTCTTTTCTTTCCTTTCCTTCCAAGCTCCGGCAGCCATAACCAAGACCTCTAAAAAAATTTCTCAGCCCCCAAACTTTGCAAAAATACCCCCAAACAAGTTTTACAAGCAAGTACAAGGATTTCCCACAAGTTTTAAGGTAAAATCCTAAACTTTTTCATGAGTTTTCAAGGGATTTTTCATGGGTAAAGGGAAAAAATTAATCCATGGTATTTTTGCATGAAAAGGAAGTCCAAGAAGAAGTTCAAGAAGCCTTTGAAGGCTAGAAATCAAAAAAAGTGATATTTGGGTAAGTTTTAAAGTTCAAAGTTTTAAATTTTGTTTTGATTTTTATTTCTTAAAACCCATGTGAGTTCTTGAGCACATATTTGATGGAATTTCATGTATATGTGATGAATGGCAAGTTTAAGTTGTGAAACTTTGGTTTATAGTGCAAAATGGTAATTTTTGCAAAAGTGTTATTTTTGCAATTTTAATGTTAGACTTTGCAAAAGTGATGTTTGAGCATGAGAATCTTTTGATTAAGGCATGAAATGGTTTCTGTAGGGGTAGAATTGTAAGTTTGAAACGGATTTTTGTAAAAATTCCATAGGGACTAAATTGAAAGAAAAAGTTCATTCTCGACAGATTTGAAAAATAGTCAAAAAGGCCCCTGTACAGTGAGATTTTGGGAAAAGTTAAAACACGAAAGTTGTAGATCTCGATAAAACTGTTAGGCCATGTGGACGGTGTAACGCCCCTTAATTCAGACGTCACAGATGTCGTTACATACATACTTTTATACTTGCTTAAATTTTAAACATATAAATAATAATATCAAACTTAAACGGTACTTAAACATACATAACCAGGATCCATTCATTGCTCCAAATTTTTTTTTTTTTACTTAACATTGATTAACTTATTCCATGTCATAACTTATTCAATCATACTTAAATTAATCATGAACTTAGTTAATAATATAGGTTTATCAAGTTGTAAAAATCAAGACTTATCAAAACATCAAATTAAACCTCCTTAATCATCTCATCATTTAAAACTCATTTACTCCCACAGTTCGACAGGCCAAACATAATCGGCAGGCCGGAGTTCCCTCAACCGGCAGGCCGGCAGAGGCTTTGCAATTCAGACCAAAAACTCATCCATGTTCGGCAGGCTGACCAAGGGTGTTCGGCAGGCCGACCGAGCCATAAACCTAAAGAAAACTTATTTTGCAAACCACAATCAACCTTTCATAAAAATGCGAAAAAATCATAATACTCAAGATAATGAAATAAAATATGAAATATAGTTCAAAAATCCTTGAAATGTTTATCATAAAAATAGTGTTCTAAATTACGAAACTTTATTAAAAACATAGAAACATTTTTCTTGGCGTGCTTCCGGTTACAATTCATCGTGCCTTGTGCTCACACGCCTTCCCATGTTCTCCGCCTAGTCCATGATTTTCTTACCTTTATTTGCAACATGACATAAAACATGATTAAGCGAATGCTTAGTAAGTACATATAATTCTCACAATTTAAAACATTTCATAAACATCATTGTCATCATTGTCATCATATCATAAAAGTGCCTTAAGCACAATTTCATAGCAATATATCTTTCATTACATTGACCATTTTAAAACTTATTCCATTTTTATCTTAAGGGCCCAAGTATTGCACCATAAACATCATCATAGGCGCCCCGTCATGAGAGGAGAAGGGTAGCTAATCCAAAACCCAACATGACATCATAACATTTCATTTCATAACATTGGTGTGCAACACTCATTAGGTGATACATATATACATAATTTTCATACTTTGAAACATGCCATAATCATCATGCATAACTTAAAATCATGAAAATCTTTCATAGAAATTCTTAAGGAAAATATCCATAAAATCATCATGAATATCATTATGAACATAACATCAAATCTTGTAAAAACGTGTCATGTTGCAGGTGAGATTGTACTTACCTTAACGCTAGCTTACTTAACCTAAAAATGTTCTTGGTGACGACGCCACGGTCTCGCAGCGCTCGTTCCTTGAGTGTTCATGCCATTATCCATTTAAAGATGCAATAACATTAATACATATCATGAAATATTCATTCACATAACATTCATTCATAATATATCCATGTATACATTCATCACATATTACAAACATATCTCATAATCACCATCGTGAAAACATAATTTTATCATCTTATAAACATGTTATCATAATTTTTCTTAAATCATAAAATTACGTTAAGCATGTAAAACAAAACAAACCATACATTGCAATCATGAAAATCCTTAAAAAAAAAGTTTTCTAATAATTTAAAACACATATATTTCAATTTAATAATTCATACAAACATCTTATTTTCATGCATAAAATTGTTTCATTATTATAAAATCATTTAAACATATGAAACATTTTATAAAACAAAATCCAAAAAAAATATCATTGTTTAAATAGTTTTCTTAACATAATCTCATAAAATTTCACATAACTCGAAATTACATTCATCATACATACTCATACATATACATATTCTTAACAACTTTTCATGAAAACACCATTCATTTACCTCTTGTATAATCATTACATTTTCATACATCGAAATTAAACAGTAACATTTTATTGTGAGGGGTAGAAGACAAAAAATTCATATTTTTCATAAAAACTCCAAAATGACATGAAACATGAAGAAACATCACATGAACATCATAATAAAAACTCAGAACAAAAATACAATTCCTAGAGAAGGATATTGTAGACAATTGGAGGAGAAAAATTTCTTTTCAAAAACACCAGAAAAGTTCTTACCTTGAAATATCTTCTTAAAGTCCTTGAATTTTAACCAACGAAACATGACTTTTTATTTCAATATTCGCAGAGAATTTTCGTGAGAAAGAGAGAGGAAGAACTCGTGGAGAAGAGAAGAGGAAGAGAAAATCAGAAATGTCTTAGAACAGAGAGAGAGAAAATATCCTAAGGGAAAGGAACGTTAAAAACAATTTTAACGTAATGAGAATAATGAGGATTCATTACTCTTCATTAAGTCAGAATTTTCTGACTGTTTAGAGAGGCAGGAGGCGTGGATGAAGGAGAGAAAAGAGGAAGCCAAACAATCACTCATAACTTTCCATGTTTTGCCTAGTTAAAATTGGAAACAATTTAAAATCAGACAATCAATGCAAAGTTAACCTTTTAATTTCCTTATCTGATAAAATTAGTCCATTATTATGCCAATTAATCACATTAAATTACCTATTTAACATAATTAACTCAGCCATAAATTTGGAGAGATTTCTGCTGACTGCTCGTCAGCCGTGTTCGGCCTGTCGATTTTCCCCTTCGGCCTGCCGGTCCCTCCAAGTTCGGCCTGCTGATGGGTTTCTTCGGCCTACCGATCTCGGGCAGAATGTTCGGCCTGCCGATCTTAAAAGTTTGGCCTACCGAACTATCCTTAAATGCCATACAATAAAACATTCATATATTATTGCATCATAAATAAACATACATTCAAAATTTCTCATGAACACTAGAGCACAACGATTCCATGCGGTCGTCACCTGTCACAAAACTTGACATAAAAAGCTAGTAACATTCACATTATATGTCATATCATATAACGTAATTTATTAATAAAATTTCTTAATAACGTTTCTAACTTAACGTGATCCGTTACATAGAATAGGAGGGTGTTACAGATGGTTTGTCTAAAAACTCAATCGCTTGTGAGTTTTTGATTTTTCAAGAATATGTTAAAAGTGAAAAAAGTGTTAAATGGCAAAAATGTCATTTTTCAAAATGATTTAAGGTATGGTACCTTAAGTAAAAATGATCCTTGAGAAAAATAGAAAATTTTGATGCAAAGAAGTAAATTTTAGTCCCCGGGGCAAAATCGTCAAAATTTTCAATTCAGGGACTAAACCGCAAAGTTTTATGAGAATGGGGCATAATTGAGAAATAAAGAGATTTGACCCACTAGGGTGTTATTTTGAAATTAGTATGAGGTTATTTTCATAAGAATAACGAAATCGAGCTCGGGTAGGTTAGTGGACCCACGAAGGGCAAAATCGTCATTTTTGTCTAAATAACCCGAACCGCTTTGAAATGTTTCCAATGGAATAAGAAAACGACTAGAAAGGTTCCCGCTCTTCGTTAGAAACAATAGGGTAAAGTTAGATAGAAATAAGAAAAAAAACAGTGGTTTTTAGAATTGTACATAGTAATGCAACTCAATTTATTAATTAATGGATGTTTCGTATCGAAACATAGTGGAATTTGGCTAATAGTTTTGTAATTGGCCAACAGGATCCTAGGAGTCTAAGAGAAGGGAAATCGAGGTTAAGTTGCCTGACGTTTGCATCAAGTAAGTACCCTTCCCACCTACAGTATGAAATGTAGGTTTAGAAAAAAAATATATGTATGTATATGTATACCTGTGCGTATAATTAAGTGTAAACTTGTATGTTTGCCATGATATGAATACCTAGGGGTATAGTCATGTATGAAAAATTGTGAACATATTAATGTGTACCAGTGTGTACAAGATGTTATGTACCTGTGTGTACAATATAGAAAATAAGCATGTGTACCATGATTTTGTACATGTGTGTATAATATGTTATGTACCTGTGTGTACAATAATGAAAATGAGCATGTGTATCATGATTTTGTACCTGTGTGTACAATGATAAATACTTGAGTATGTATAAAGTAGGTACCTGTGTGTATATTTTATGTTAAGTACCTGTAAGTACAATATGCTATATACCTGTGCGTATATTAATGTATACCAGTGTGTATATAAAGTAAGTACCTATGTGTACTATGCTATGCAAGAGAATTTATGTTTCATGGATAATATGTGATTATCACTTCATGCATGGTATGTTAACCATAATAAATGGACTGGTAAATGTATCATCAGAAATTAAGAAAAGTGTCGTACCGACTCCTAACTCAAGGGGAGTTTAAAGGATATGTTACGGTCACGGCGTTACGTAGACCTAAATGAAATTGCGCAATGGTACGAACACTTGGGCCCTAGTAAAGATAATAAATGATGAGGATAAAGAAAGTTTATAAGAAAGCATAATTGATTCATGCATTCATGTGAATATCCATGTGGGATTTATGGGACTTACTGGGCGTTAGCTCATTAAGTATTTCGTGCTGTAGGTATTCCGACGAGAATGTCAGAATAAGCTCAAATGGTGAGCTGGCAGAGGGGTGGATGGTGTGCAGATAGGGTAGAGAGTCTGCTGCTGTAATGTTTTCCGCTACGTGTGTTTAAATTTATTTTGATATGAAATGTTTAAAAGAAAAATGTTATGAAAGTAAAAGTATTAATTATGTAAATATAAGTATGTGAAAGTATTTTGGGAGTTACCAAAGTTAATGTAAGCAAATTATTTATTCCCGTTTAAAAAGAAAAAAAAATCCCAAATTTTTGCCCTAAAATAAGTGAGAAAAAGTTTTATTACAGCCCGAAAAGACGGGTTGCGACATATTTGTAGTGGATTCCATAAACATCACGGGCTGGGATTAGGAAAGATTGAGGTAGGCCTTTGGAGTGTGGACGCAGATCTTGTTGGGAGTATTCCTCTTAGAGCTATAAGGAGGGAAAATTGTCGGATATGGCATTTTGACAAGAAGGGTGAATACTCCGTTAAATCGGGTTACTATGTTGAAATGGAGTTAGGGCGATATAAGCTTTTCGGCTGCAGGAGTTGACAGGATTTAGGGGAAGAAGCTGTGGAATGCACAAATTTCAAATAAAGTAGAGGTACATTTATGGCGTTCTTTCAATGAAGCGATTCCAACTTCAGTAGCATTATCTCATCGGGGTGTAAAGACATGTAACCCATGCCCCATGTGCCAGGAGGCTTTGGAGACAGTGGATCACATTTTTGGTCATGTCCTTTTGTACAAGACGTTTGGAAATCCTCGACTCGATGGTCGGTGCTAGCAAAGTTTTGAGGAGGTCCCTTTGAAGCTCTCTCTGTTTGGACTACCAACAAATGTAATACGGGGGATTTTAGCGTTTTTTGTATGGTGGTTTGGGCTTTATGGCATGCACAGAACGTGAGGGTTTTCAGTGGATTTTCTTCATCGGCTTCGGAGGTCCTTTCTTGGGCATGAAGGCTGTTGGGGTGATTTCTTGTGCTGCAATGGTCTGGACGTTCGGGTCAGTAAGAAAGAGAGAGCTCCAAGAGGGTTGGCATCCTCTGGACAGGGGTATAGTGAAGGTTAATGTGGATGTGGCAGTGCATGGCTTATTAAACTATGTTGGTGTGGGTGTGGTGGTCAGAGACGATAATGAGTGCTATTGGGGGTGTTTTCACGGCTTATTGGTGGAAGCTTCTCACCCCATATTAGCAAATGTCTGGCGGCGAGGGAGGGGGTGGATTTTGTCGAATTCGGTGGCTTCCGAAAATGGGTGATAGAATTGGATGCCTTGAATGTTGTTCTTAGTATACAATCTTCTAGTTTTCGGGCTCTGGAAGGAGATATCATTAAGAATATTGGGATTCTATTTCCCGAGCTAAAGGTGGTAATATTTACTATGTCTCTCGTGAAGGGAATATTGTAGCCCACCTTTAGACTAGTTATGCCATTTCCAATTCAATTGGTTATGTTTGGTTTGATTTTATGCCCAAGTTTTTTGGGAACTGCTGTACATAAAGATTTTGTTCCTTCTGTTGAATAAATTTCAGTTTCCCTTAAAAAAATTGAAGACATTGAAGAGAAAGCATAAGGATTTTTCCTATCAGGCACATTCAATGGGTCCTATCAGTGGCTTGTTGGGTCCATTGGTGGGGCCCGCTGAATGTGCGTGACAAAGGAAAAATCCTATCTGATTGAAAAAAGTCTTTTCCTAAACATAAATGACAAATCCTATCTGATTGAAAAAAGTCTTTTCTTAAACATAAATGACATAAATGACATAAAGTTTTACGTAGAAAAGAATGACAAGCATAAGACCATATATGTCTAATGAAAATATTAATATCAATTCTCTATTAGCCATTAGAAAATAACAACAGCACATTTAAAGTGTAATTTTATTTCATGCTCTAGTACAAGATATTATATCGAATATTATATCTATTTGTTATCATATTTATTAAGTTTTTAAATTTGTAAAAGTAAACTTCTAATATTAAAATAATTTAAAAGGGAAAATGTTGTTATGATAAAAAAATTAATTTAATATATTAGCCAGTAGTGTCAAATTTGTCACCTAATTTAGCATATAGCAAATTTGAAAAAAAAAAATTGTAATGGAGAGCTTTTTTATATTCAAATGCTAAAATTTGATATTGTATTAATTTAGCATTGCATTAGAAATGATAGTAGTTATTGCACAATTGAGCAAATAATGAGGGAGAAAAAAAATCTTTGGACGTTGATCAAATCATCAGCTTTCGTTTCTAGACATTCTTAAAACATATAAATGATCAACTTGACATATATGGTTCATTCTAGTATGTACCAGTTTAAGTATCAGTAACAAGTCCAATGCTACGGCGAAAGTTTCTCTTTTAATTATCACTCCCAACCTTCTATTCTTGCCAGATATTTCAACTGATATGAAGATGGAGTTTATTTTATTTTTATGAACTTTATTCTTCTTCAAGAAGAAGAAGAAGTGTCATTTTCCCTACCAGTAGGAATTGTTGTTTAGCCATTGATTCAATTTTTCAACCGTATGATCTACAGTGGTTAACGTGAATTTGTTTTCAATCACAAATAAAACAATTAAAAAGTTAAATCTAATGATTAATACAGCAGTTCTTACTAATAAGTGACAAAAAGAAAAAGAAAACACAGGTCCTATCATAAAATTCCTACAATTTTAAGGGAAATTCAATCTCGTCAAAGACAGGTGATAGATATAAATGTCAAAGTAAACAAAACATGATTTCATATTGATTACAAAATTTGACAAGAATTCAAACAAACATCTCAAGAATCGGAAGGTAATTTGAGAGGAAGAGTTTACCGCAGTAAGTGAAATTAATCGCAGTGCCTAGACTTAGAGGTACAATCAGACATAATAGTGGTACGAGAAGGACCATGATGAGCTTCATCTCTGCCATCAGCAACACGTTTTAAGAAATTTTGTAAGAACTTTTGGTTTCTGATCACAAAGGATATTTAAGAGAGAGGATACGAATAAATATAGAGATAGAAGAAGCAAGATATTTAAGATAGATTTAAATTAAAGGGGGGTTCATTTGAAGAGATTAATATTACTTCAACCAATATTTGATCATTCCAACATACTTTTAATAATTTAAAGTAAAAAGCAAAGAAACATGCTTCTTTTTTTTTCCTTTTTTTCTTTCTTTTTTGAAGGAAGAAACGTGTGTTGAAGATGCATAGATAATAATGTTCTTTATGGGGCAAAGATGTACTCAGAAAAATTGATCGATTCTAATTGCTGCTTTCCTTGGATCTCATGTTACTGTAGTGGGTCAAAATGTCCACACCATTGTCAATATTTTCATGACATTGTGACGTCCCAACGTGGATAAATAAAGAAAGGTAGTTTCTCTGAAGTCTCTACAATATATCCACAATATTCAAACATATTTTCAATATCGATAAATATCCATAAATATGTACATATTTAATAAAATGCCTAGAAATTGTCGAAAACATCTGAAGAGATTCTTTTTTCCAAAGAAAAAAAATTGTACCACATTTTGAGTCTTTTTTTTTTTAAATAAAATGTAACAATGTTATTCAGGCAAGATGGTTTCTTAATATATATACTTAATGGCATAACTTAACTCTCATTTTTCTTTGTTATTAAATTAGTTTATAACAAGTAATATTGTTTGTTTAGCATTTTGTTAAGTTTCATTGGTGTATTAAGTAACTTAAGAAATTCATGAAGTGATATTTTTTGTTACATTGGTGTATTAAGTGACTTTAGAAATTTTGTTAGGTTTATGTTACATTGGTGAATTCGTGAAGTGATATTTTTTGTTACATTGGTGTATTAAGAAATTTTGGTTGCCAATTAGCTCTTTAAGTTTGATAAGCAAATTTTGGTTTGAAAATTTATCTAGACAAGATGATTAAATTCGCACGAGGGGGGGACAATTATTTGAATCAAAGTCATGCGTAATGCTTTATTGGTCTAAAGAATCTTTATTTTGTTTTTAGTTTCAATTCTTTCTTATGAATTGTTATTTGGTTCGACTAACGCTCTTTGACTCTTTTGTTAAAAAGGGGAGAAGATAAGAGAAAAGAGCAAATTTTTTAGTTTTGCAGTTATATGATTGTATTTGCAGATAAGGACAAGAGAATATTGTGCACAGCATAAGGGGGCAAGATGAAGACTGCAAATCAAGTTTTATGATCTAGTGTTGCACCAGATGTTGCAACACCTTCTGCAGCAGCAGTAACAATGTCACACTAAATATTGCAACACCTTCAGTGACATCAGTCACTAAAGCTATTAAGGTACAGATGATATAGTTTTTGCATGCAAAATTGAAGAAAGTTCAGCTGAAACAGAAGTAGTTTACACAGGATTATAAGCGTGTTAAAAACTCGATTTTGCTCAACTATGTTTTAGCTGGTTTTTGTAGTAGAGTATGGTTTTGGTTGCAATTTTTAAACAGTTCGTTTAGCCAAGGGAAAGATTGTTAGGTTTTTTAGTTGGCATCTTTGGCAATATTATTTAAGAAATTTAAAAAACCAAAATGTTACCTGGTCATGCTACAGCCTTGAAAATTCAAATTTGAATAAAAATATCATGTAATATTAAAATTGCTTGCGTCTTTTTATTTATTATACTCCTTCGGTAAGTTTATTTAATCAGAATTTAATTAAAATTAATAAATATAAAAAACAAATCTTTCATTGGACACAATTAAAATTTCCTAAAAATTTAAAAATCTCCCAAGTGTGCCTCATTGAGGTCAATATGGTTCCACCACTCTATGTACGACCTTAGACGTTGGTTTTGTTTATCCAATTACTTTCTTCCTTTGAGAGGGATAATGTGCTAGTTTTTATTTTTATTTTTTTTTATTTTTTTTAAGAGATCTATAGCAACATTAGAACAAAGAAAGTATTCTTCTATGCCAATTCTTCCCAAAGGTTGCTTATGTATTTATTTTATAACACTTAGGTCAATCACTACTACACTGATCATTGGATGGTGGTTAAAAACTATCATTTAAACATAAGACAACTGTTAGCTAAATCGTTGTCTTATTTGTGTCATAGTCTATTGTCTATTTTTCACGACAGTTTTTTATCGTCATCTAAAGTCTACCTAGGCACGATTTATTGATATTAGATAAATTTTTTTTATAGAAATCATCTATTGTGGTACTTTTAATGATGGTTTCTATAGAAACCATCATTAAAAACCTTTAAAAATTTTACAAAAAAATCGCCAAAGTTATTGCTTCTGAAAGAACAATTTTTTCAAATATTATTCTCAAATTCACGTCCTCTTTTTTGATAAATTTAATTCATACCTAATAATTTTCAAAGACATATATTACAAATTTTTCTTGTCATATTTAATTAATATGTATATAGCATATTTACTTCTAAAACCATAAACAAAGTTTCTTTGTAAAATCTAATAACAAAAAAATAATTAATCAAATACAAACAAACTATAAATCCAAACAAAAACAACTTAAATTTAAAGAAAGTAAAGTACCTAAATTTTGGTGCTTAACGGGGGGTGGCGGAGAGCTGTGACGACTGACGATTGAAGGATATGGTATCAAGATCTTGGTGGCGGCAGCCACCTATTTTTGAAATTCATTCAAGAAGAAATCCATCGTCTAAATTTGGTACCCTAAATGATGGTTTTTAAAAAATTATTGCCTAATGTTATCGTATGAATTTTCAAAACACAAATATCACGCTTTTTTAAACACGTTAGCCTATAGTTTTTATAAAACATACGTCACAAGTTATGAAAACTGTAATTACAAAGGTTTAAGCTCAAGACCTCATGCTCTAACACTATATGAGCTTACAATTTTCCCAATACTTAAAGATGTTTAAGATGTTAAGAGAAGACTAACAATAATATTATGTACTCTGACAAATATCTGCTCAAAACGAATTCATTCGAAACAATAGCTATACATCTCTCTCAAATATGCCTAAACATGCGAAAACAAATGTAATGGAAACCTTGAATCAATAACGACTAAAAACAGTCTCCTGAACCAAAATGACCAAACACTATTTTCCTGCAATCAAAGATTATCACATTGTTTAAGATGACACGTACATAATTTAGTTTATTCTTGAAATAGATGTGCTAAACATTTTTCATCTCAAACAAAGTAGGTGGTACAATAGTAAATTGCAAACAACATATATAGTAAGAGTCGTTGGTCCATGGAAAAAATTTCTTGCTTTTTTCATTTTATTTTCTATTAATTAGTTTATAAAGACAACAATAACGCATAGATCAAACATCTAATCTATGCAGCACTAGCTAAGTATCTTCCAGATGATACAGCTGCAACTTCAAAATCGAAATCAACGCATGTCAGCTCACGATCCTCTTCATCTGTTACTATTGCTTTGATATGGGACGTATGCTGAACGGCACAGGTTGTCAGAAATACAAAATTTAGGAAATAAAAATTTATTATCCAATTAACAAGTTGTTCTTCTAGCTAATGCCTTGAAACTTCTTCAAATTATCGTGAGTGTGTGTAAGGTTCAACTAGAATCCTAATTAATGGAGAAAAAAACAGGGAGTTTTATGGAAGGCTAAATAACAGTTATAGGCAAAACTGTATATAAAACAAATGTTGGACAGAACTATAAGCTTCTCAAATGTATTTCTGTTAGTTTATCACAGATGTTTAAATAGTTTCTTGACGTTTTTCTTCCCAATAAATATGACTAAATAACGTCAATGCAACTCAAAACTTGATTAATTATACCGAATTTTTAGTACTTATTCTTTCTCTCTCTCTAAATTATGAACTCTTTTCCTCTCTCTTTCTCTCTCTTATCCTCTTTCTGTCTATCTGTCCTATGAAATTCCTCTAAAAAGAATTTAAAAGACATGATGCACTTAAAGATTAGAATAAGTGGAATGATGACTTACAGTTAGGAAACCATAAGGGTTAGAGCGAGAGAGCGAAAAGAGCCCAGCTCCAACAGGACAAGTTCCGAATATCGACTCCCTCTCCCCGCAAAGTTCAAAATCGTTAGAGAAGATGATGAATCCGGAATCGCTAATTTCAAGCTTTAAAACTCCCCCAGAGATTGCTTCAGCTATTATGTGTTAGCACATAAAAATATATATGTTGTCAGATGGGGAGAAAATGCAAGAAACAAAGAAAGAATACAACAATATCACAGGACTGGCCAAGTCTCACTCCTTTTCTCTTGCTGACGGCAAACCACGTTACAGTGAGTTCTATATTTATTTACGTACATGTAAAATCATATATATAATATTGAAGACAATCAAAAGGAAGCAAACATAATATCATAGTAAAATTAGAACACTTCTACGTGGATTTTTTTCCCCATCGCGCACATTCAATGGCCGCTATCAATGCACTAGGGGGTTCACCGTTGGGGGCCACTGAATGTGTATGACAAGGAGAATCGGAATAAAAAGTATTTTTGTAAAAATAAACAACATCAAATTTTATGTAAACAAGAATGACCATCTCGAGAGAAAATATCAATATGAATATCAATATCAATATTCTATTTGTCGGTATATTTGATGTGCTATTTTATTTTATGTCCCGATGCAAAATATTATTTTAAATGATATATTTACCCTTTACTCTAATTATCAGCATATTAATTTAATATTGCGTAGGAGATGTTTAACTGAGATAAATAATGATGGAGAATGAAATCTGTGAACGTTGGTTGAAATCATTGAAATCATTAGTAAGTCCTCACTGTAAGAGATCATATACCTATATTCCCGATGACCGTGAATCTCACTTCCTCAAACACCACGGCAGGTTGAGGAGATATATCAACTATTTGAAACGTGACAGGGTAATCATCAGCTTTCGCACCTACACATTCCCCAAACATATAAATGATCAGCTTGATATATATGTTTCATTCTATAATACCATTTTAAGTATCAATAATAAGAGTAGGGAATGGTTGGGTGAATTTCTTTTTCTTAACTAGCACTGTCAAACTTCTATTCTTACCTACCAGTTGAAGCAAACCAGCCTACTGAAAGCCCTGCTTCGACCTGGAAGTTAAACATCACAAAAACATGAATTTTTTTCATGCTTCGGGTAGCCTACCAGTCTTAAGGACAGGTATGCCAGTGGTCTTCATCGCCTTGTCAGTTCTCCTGTGACGTCCTACTGGTTAGATGATCGTAGAGCTATTTTGGCCAGATTTCAAAGTTCGGCCTACCAGTCTCATTTTTGGCTTGTCAGTCAGTCTATAATGGTTAGTGTTTTGACCATTAGAGCTCCATTTGTAAGGTTTTTTTAATCCAAAAAAGATATTTTAAGCCATAGCTGAGTATTTGGAGACTATAAATACCCCTCCTTTCATTGTGTTCAATACCAAGTATTAATTGCAATCTTTCTTACATTGCTTTGTGTTGCAGATATGGAGCCAAATCAAGTAGACAACCCAGCAAAAGGAAGAAAAAGAGAGAAAAACGCGTCCTCAAAGGCAGAGAGCAAGCGCCGCGGCTCTGGCAGAAGAGCGCCGCGGCGCTGGGGCGAAGGCGCCTAGGCGCCAGGACAAGAGCGCCTAGGCGCTATGTGGCAAGCGCCTAGGCGCCAAGGGCTTTAAGCCTAGGCATCGTGAGGATGGCGCCTAGGCGCCAGGTGAAGAGCGCCTAGGCGCCGCAGGGGAGCTCCGCAGCGCTCGTTTCGAGCGCCGCGGCGCTGACGCGCTGTGCTGCGCGATGTGTTTTGAATCAAAGTCGAATTCAAAGGTCCAAAAACGGGAAACTACTAGGGTTTCCCATTAGTTGCTATTTTCTCCTCCTTTGGTTATAAATAGACACAAGGTGGCTAGGGTTGTTTGTGTGAAAACTGTGTGTGAAAAGTGTGAGTGGCATAATTTTGTGAGAAGCAAAATTCTTGAGAGCTCTATCCTTGAGAGAGAAAAAATTCCCATTGGGTGTTAGATAGAAGAGAGTTTTGGTAAGCACAATTTGTCAGTGTGTGAGAAACTGCTCTTGTAATCTGTAATCTCCTTCATCATAGTGGAATCTGCAAGCGGCAGAAACAGGACGTAGTCTCAATTTGGACGAACCTGTATAAAAATTTGGTGTCTCTTTTCTTCTTTTCTCCTATTTATTTTTCTGCAATTGTTCGTTCTTGTGATCCTTGGAATTAGGAGTAGCCTAATTCCCCAACAACGATCATAAACATTTATTTCTTTACTCTTGAGCTTCTATAATCTATAGTTCTCTTAAGAGTTGCTTACACCTTTCAAAAATAAGTCTTTTATCGTATTCATTCTTTATTTGAAAGTTTATATTGAGACTGAGCCCAATTATCAAAAACACCCTTTGAGTGTTTGGTTTTCAAGCCTTAGAAACTAGGGTTTTTGGTTTATCAATCTCGGTAGAAAATTGATATTGTAAAAAGTTGTAGTGAGTCTCGGGTAGAACAATTCACTGGTTTTGTACAAGGAGAGATCATGCTGATAAGATGGTCAATATCATGAAAGAGGTTGAGTTAAGCTTTGCTCGGCAACAGTAAACGTAGGCATATTGTCGAACCACTATAAAAGCATATGTCTTTTTAAGTTTATTGCGATTGTTATTTGCGCGAATTTATTTGTTTGTGCTATTTATTACAAATTTCCAATAATTATAAAAAAGTTTTTAAAACCTAATTCACCCCTCTCTTCTCTTCGGTAGTCATTTTTAGGCTAAAATTATTCAAATAAAAATTTTAGAAGTTGTCAACAATCAACGGAGACGAGAGGTGGTACAGAGCTAATATTGCGGCCAGGCATCACAAGCTTGGTTATATCAATGTCGTGGTTGGACTTAGGCGCAATGAGTCAGGGCCCACAGGGGTTCAGGCAAGGCCATGTGACTTAGTTGGACCAACTAGCAAGGGTCAGCGTCTGGGTTTGACTAACTGATGTCTGCGTTAGGGTTGACTCCAAGGACGAGATAAGTGCATGAGTCTAACCGACGGGCTGGGTCGAATCCTTTGTTAGACTAATAAACCAGGCTATGACAGGTTTGGGTGCAATACTGTAAAGTTGGATTAAGGCTTTTCCCATGGTCAATCTGATGCCAAACTTGTCCAATCAATCCAAGCCGAGCCCATTAAAATGATTTCTGGTTCTTGACCCACCAATCTGACCTATTCTTGATCGTGCTTGTCGCTGCAATACTAATGCCATCTCAAAAATTTAATTTCTTCATTGTAATGCTTGTATTATAATTTAGTTCAAACTATTTAAAATTAAAGAAGAAAGTAAAAGTAAGAAGAGAACAAAGATTTATGGTGGTTGATATTATGCTACATCAACACACTTGTAGAAAAGCAAAATTCAATAGTGAGGAGTATTATCATTGAGTTTTATAAAAATACAACTTACAAATAAAGAATCTGACAAGTTATCCGAGACTATCAAATCCACTAAAATAAAGATATTCTCTAATTAAAAAAAGTACAAAAAAATTCAAAAGTGCTAATAAAGGTGACTTTGTAGGAAATGTCAATCTTCCTGCATATGCCTGCACACAATGGAGTTCCCGTTGAAAATTCCAATCTCGAAGTGTAACAAAAAGACGACATCCGTATTGGTGTTGGTAGTAAAGAGAGTTGAGGTGAAAAGGTGGACCTTGGACAAGATGGATGGTAGTAAGGAGTTGGTAACTATGACACAAGGTGACAGGATAGACACCGTTTGGTCCCTTAACTTCGGTGTCCCTTAACTTAAAACACGACAAATTTCGCAACCGCCATGGGTGGTCACCAAGAGCCCTATATTGCTTGTTGAAAATAATAACCAAAGAAGAAAACATAAAATTTTTAATGATTTGGTGACCTTTTTACATCAAAGGTATATTTGACACACCGTATAATATTATATTATCTTGTATATAAAAAAGACAATGTAATACAATACAATACAATACAATACGGTGTATCAAATAAACTCCAATAGATTTAGATAAGAGAAAAAATTTCACTAATAAGGAGTACTATTTCTAAGCTCCACAGAAATATAGATTCTCCAAATAATATGTTTCAAAAATATTTATAATAAATAACAATTTAAAATGTAGGGTAAAAATTCATTCACTTCCTTTAAAGCGTAAATAATGAATACTTACATAGTAAATAGACTTAAGGTGTAAATAATTTTTTACCCCCTTGTTTATAATAGTAATTTTTATTTACAAAGTAAATAAATTGTTGACATCGTAAGTCTGTTATTTATTATAAATATTTTCAAAACATGATATTTACTCCAAAAGTTTCAAAAATCAAATATTTCCCTTATTCTCCAAAGATTGCTTCTCTTTGGATCTCATATTACTAGCAAAAATGTCCATGATATTGTCAACTTTTTCATAACATTATCCTTATATGTTGGGTATCAACATGATGAAAGGAGTAAAGATAGTTTCTCAAAGGTGTTTGCAAAATGTCGACAATACTCAAAACATATTTGCAAGAATGATGAACAGCCGTAAATATCCAGATATTATTGAGTCCACACAATGTCCAAAAACATGAGGAAAAGTTTCTTTTTGCATAAAAATTAATTTTGTATCACATTTTATTTTTCGTTCTTTTTCAAGGAAATGTTACAACACTATTCAATAATGTTTCTTATTATACCAAGGAGCATAGCTTTCATACTCGGCCGAAATGTTTTTTTTCAAGGAATATTGATTGTTTTAGCAACTGCATTGACATTTTTCATCGATAATAAAAAATTTACACTCTGTAAAATTTGTTGTACTTATCTATTTATTATGAGGGGAAAAATTTGTGCCCATAAAAATTCTTTTTATTGCTATTGTACAACAAATACTTTCAAAATCCTTCTGTTTACTTCAAAAAGTTTTAAAAAAAATCAACTATTTCTCTTATTCTTCCGGATTTATGTTATAACACTTAGGCCCACAAGTGACAAGTTATGGACCTGAAATTATAAAAGCTTGAACTCCTAGCCTCCTGCTCTAATACTATATTAGCAACCAAATCTCCCAAAAACTTAAATTGTTTAAGCTGCTAAGAGATGGACTAACAATAATAATTATATGTACTCTGACAAATATGCGCACAAAACAAATTGATAATAAACAATAGCTACATATCTCCCTCAAATATGCATAAACATGGGAAAACAGACGTGTCTGAGCAATGAAAACCTTAAATCAACAATGACGAAACACAAACCAAAAGGACCAAATACTATTTTCCAGCGATCAAAGATTATTACATTCAAGATTCTTAAAACAGATGCGCTAGACATTTTTCATCTCAAAGAAAGTAGGTGGTACAATAGTAAATTGCAAACAACATATATATAGTAGGGGTTGTAGTTTTAGCATGGTCCATAGAAAAAGCTTCCAGCTTTTTTTCTTTTTATTTTCTTTTAAGTAGTTTATAAAGACAACAATAACGCATGGATCAAACAACCAATCATCTATGCAGCTCTAGCTACTGCTTCATAATCGAACTTAATGCATGTCAGGTAACGATCCTTTTCATCTGTTATTATTAGTGTAGCATGGGATATACCCTGCACAGCACAACACATTATCAGAAATTCATAGTTTAGGAAATAAAAATTATTATACAATAAAAGGTTGTTCTTCTAGTTAAGGCCTTGAAACTTCTTCAAATTATCATTAGTGTGCGTAAAGTTCAACTAGAATCCTAATTAATGGAGGAAATAACAGGGAGTTTTATGGAAGGCTAAATAACTGTTATAGGCATAACTATATATAAAACAAATGTTGGAGAGAACTTTAAATATTTTTAGTTTTTACAGATACACATGACCTAAGTACTACAACTGAGCTAATAGTTTTATCAGAGGCTGTAAGAAAAATGATTTTGCTCTTATTTTAGCTGCAAAAATAGAGGGTATCATTTGGATTTTTTTTTTTAATGAAGATAAAAGACGACTAGGTTGGCACGCAAAAGCTTAAGCATTCCAAGGCTTTAGTGAGATCTTTCTGCTAGTAATGCGGGGCTCTTATGTAGGGTGTGTTATGGAATTGCAGGTTTCTTGTATTTCTTTTGAACTTTTTGTACTCTTTTTTCTTTTTATTGTACAAAAATATTTAATTTAGTTTTGTCTTTATTAAAAGTATTTGACATTGTTGCCTCCTGAACTTATTGCACATATGTAATTTTCTTTTTGAACTTATAATTTTGACAAATTGCCCCTCAAACTTATAAATTTAAAGCAAATCAACCCTTATTGGTTGCAATTTTAAGGGTTTTTATTTAACTAAAATTGACATAGGATTTTTACATGAGTTGTCAATTAAGAGTATAAAAAAGGTTTGTTCATGTAAATGTTAACTCAAATTTATATTTAAAACAAAATTAATTCAAAAATTTCTATCTTGATGATAGCTTAATTAAAGATATTAATTACAATAAGGTTAAATTATATTAAAATGACAATTTATGTTGATAATCAATTATTTATGCACAAATTACATGTCAATTTCAGTAAAAAAACTAAAAAGTTGATTTGTTATATATGTGAAAGTTTAGGGGAAATTTTGTCAAAATTAAAAGTTTAAGAGGTAAATTATAAATGTTCAACAAGTTCAGGGGATAGTACTACGAAATACCTTAGTTAAATTTATTTTAAATAGCAACATAAGATGGATCTTAGAGTAAGAAAAAGTTTTAAAAATTCATTCTCCTGCATTATACATATATTTTAAAGAAAAAAAAAACAATTCATTCTCCTACATTATACATATATTTTAAAGAAAAAAATGTTTTTTTTTTCTTTTTCTAACAAAATTTTCCTTGTTCATTGGAATAATCATTGTGCGACTGATGATACTTGAAATATTAATTCCTACATCAAGATTTTACTCTTTTTTTTTCTAAAACTATTTTTCTTGTTCATTGGAATAATCAACTTAGTCCCTCGTCAATTAGATACTTGTCTACATCAAAACTCGTCAGAGCCGAGTTCTTTTCTAGCCGTGAGGATTGAATAAGAATCTCAAAATAATAATATCCGAACTTATTTGAGACACAAATTAATATATAAAGTAGTATTTAATTTAATTTTATATCAGTATTTCTTAGAGTCTGAATAAGTTTCTAGAAATATTTCTGTTAGTTTATCACACTGATATATGGACAGTTTCTTGATGTTTTTCTTCCTTAAAAATAGGACTAAATAACGTCATTGCAATTCAAACTTGATTAATGATATCGAAATTTTGATACTTATGCTCTGGGGCGGAGGGACATTAGACCCGAGGGGCAGCGGCTTCTTATGTTTTCAGCAGCCAAATAAATTTTGGGATAATGTGTCAAATAGGCCAAGGAAGAAAATGTCATTTTTAAAAGTAGATTTTGATTTACACTCTTTAAAATTTCAAAAATACCACAACTCTCATTTCTCTCTTCTGTGTCCCATTCTATCTCCTTTTCTCTGCCATCCACCACAGATTCATTGGGAGCCCTAACGTGAAAGTTGACGCTGACCGAACGATAGCCAATCAAGCAAAGGAAGAAAGGCAAATCAGACAACTGGACATGGAGAGCAACAACATCAAGAGTTGCGCAAAGTCCAGCCCGCAACGATCCTCGCAACAGCATATCGGTGATAAGAAGCTTGTATGATCCTACGATGTTGCATTGGGAGCAAGCACTAGAGTTACGGAGGGAAGCATCAGAGTCAGAGGGGAGGCACCGTCATGGAAGGAAGTGCCAGAGTCATCGTGCGAGGTCATTGGACTCATGGCAGGAGAGGTAGCTGGAGTCGTGTTGGGACAACATCGTCGTTGGAGTTGTCATCAAAGTTAGAGAGAAAAGAGGAGGAGAGAGAGTAGATCTAGGGATTTTTCAGAGGAGATGACCAAGATGGGATAAAATTAAAAATTTTAGTGTTTGAAAAGAGAATAAAATTACAAAAATACTATATATTTTAATGTTTTTAAAGGTGAACTATTTATTTATCTCAAGTTTGAAAAGTATGTTATGTGGTACAATTTCTCATAATTTGTTTACACTATTGTATATACTTTACCCCCTTAAAATATTTAAAATTGCACTATTAATAGTGAAAATCATGAAAAGTTAGTTATGTCTCAAGTTTTGATTTTTAAATGCACTTATTCTTTAAAACGTTGAAATATTAATAGAGAAGGTTTTTAAAAAGATATTTTTGACTTTTTAAATTTACTCATATTTAAAATTAAGACCTTGGATAAACCAAATATCAATACTACTTCTATATAATTTAATAATTTTGGGACTCTAAACTTTAAAAAGTGAATCATATATCATAAGCTTAATTCAATTGGATAATGAATAAAAAGGATAAAATAGATACGAAAAAGCAAGCAACAAAGCTCATAAAAATACAATTGTATTGTAATTTTTATCTAAGTTTTGTTTGCTTATGTCCCTTAAAAAATAAAATAAAATAAAAATTCCCAGCTACATCCCTGTTTATTCTCTCTCAAAATTATAAACTCCTTTTCTTTCTCTCTTTCTCTTTGATCCTCTTTCTATCTATTTGTCCTATGAAATTCCTTCTAAAAGAATTAAAAATAATAAAGATTATAATAAGTAGAATGATGACTTACAGGTAAGAAACCCAAAGCATAGGGGTAAGAGCTCCGGAAATAGTTCCCAGCTGGAACTGGACATCTTGCGAATATCCCTACTCGGCAAAAGTAATCAACCTTGGAGGAAACCAGGATTCCTGAAGATTTAATTTCAACCACGAACACTCCTCCAGAGATTGCTTCAGCTGTCATGCATTAGCACATAAAAATATATATGTCGTCAATCGGGGAGAAAAATGCAAGAAACAAATAATGCATACAATATCACAGAAGGACTAACCAAAGTCACATGCCTTTTCTCATGCGAGCCTAGATACGCTGTCTTATTTTGCTCTTTTTTTAGTTGTCTCTTTATTATTTATTCGATATAATTTAAATTTGTCAATCTACCCAAAAAAAATAGGCTTTAGTGTTGAAAGTAATCAAACAATTCACTTATTTGTTAAAATTTAATTGAAAAACAGCTAAAGTAGACAGAAAAATAGGACAACAAACTTTGATTATTCTCATTGGAATGCCAAACCACATTAGAGTGAGTTTACATAACATACAATATTTATGTTATCTACATGTAAAATCATCCTTGTGTCTCGAAGGAGGTTAACAAGGACGATGTGGCTTGCTGGGATAATTGGGCCTTTTACTCCATTTTGCCACTGAGATGGATTTCTGAAATAGTGGGAATGCCGATTGGTGATGTTGTGGGAGTGGCGATTAAGGCATGGAGAGACAAAGATGGGCGTTGTTCGGGTAATGTACGTCGAGGGTGGCTCCGGTTAGATTGGGATCTAATGGTCTGACGAATTGGGTGCATCTGAGATATGAATGATGTTAAAATGTGTGACTCTATCCTATTCACTGTTTTATAAGTATTGGAGTTTGTTAGTAACTAGCAAGACTGTAGTTTTTTTGGTTATAACAAACTCAACCACATATTAACCTTTAGAGGTTAAGAGGCCTCTTTAGTTAAGTTTATCTCTGTATTGTTTTATTTTACACGTAAAATAAAAGTGAGGTAAGCCACTTATATATAAGTCTCATGTATCGGTTCTAGTGTCGGTGTGTAAGAGAGTTCTGGGAAGCTTTGGGGATTCAAAAGCTTGTATACTCTTTTGAAGATAGAATCTGGGTGAGTGAGGCTTGAGGGTGTAATTCTCATTTCTTGATAGTGGATTTGGTTAGGGAAATCTTTTCCCTGCCCTTGGATGTAGGATTTCATATCTAAATACCCGTTCTTCTTCTTCTTGTTCGCTGCTTCTCTTTGTTATTGCTTTTCTTGTTCTAGGTTGAATTTGATCTGCTCAATCAACATTTGGTATCAGAGCGAGGATAATCAGTGTATATTGATCAAGAATTGTTCAAGAAATCAGCGGTAAAGATTCAAATAATGTGGACAGCAAAGATCGAAATCGCAAAGTTCGATGGTCGCGGGGATTTCAACATGTGGAAGAAAAAGAAGAGGGCTGTAATGGTTCATCACAAATGTATCAAGGCCCTTGATGGATTCCCTGAAGGCATGGAGAATGCTGCAAAATTAGAGGTATGTGAATTAGCATATAGTCTTCTAATTTTAAATCTCTCTGATAACATCCTCCGACAAGTAGATGAGGAAGACATAGTCGTGAAAATTTGGGCAAAATTAGACTCCTTATATATGAAGAAAACTCTGTCAAATAAGATCTTCTTGAAAGAGCAATTGTTTGGATTTAAGATGGATTCTGGAAAATCTTTAGAAGATAATCTGGATGATTTCAAGAAAATCACAGTTGGGCTGTTAAATATAGGAGAAAAGATTGACGAAGAAAATCAAGCCATAATTTTATTTAATTCATTGCCTGATTCATATAAGGATTTGAAAACAGCCATTAAATACGGAAGAGATTCACTCTCGTTGGAAGACGTTCTTGGTGCCCTCAGATCTAGGGATCTTGAAAAAAAATCTGATAAGAAGCCAAATTCAAATGGGGAAGGTCTGTGTGTTCGTGGAAGGCGAGAAAGGAGAGAATCCTCGAGAAATAGAAACAAGTCCCTATCCAAATCTAAGACAAAGTTTGTCAAGACATGTTGGCATTGTCAGAAGGAAGGACACATTAGAAGGTTCTACCCTTTAAGGAAGAAAACTCAAGAATGAGACCCTCAGACGTCAGATTCTGCAAATGTGTCTGTTAGCTTTCAGATGGCCAAAGCACTAACAGTTTCCTAGTGTGATTCCACAAATCAATGGATTCTTGATTCTGGTTATTCTTTCCACATGACTCAAAGAAAGGACTGGTTAATTGATTTTAAAGCAATGGATGGTAGATCTGTGTTTATGGGAAACAATGATTCCTGCAAAGTTGTTGGCTTTGGATCTGTAATTTTCAAGATGTGGGATGGATCCATGAAAAGGTTGGATAATGTCAGATACATCCCTGAACTTAGGAGGAATCTGATATCACTTGGGATGATGGGTCAGAATGGATATTCTTACAAAGCTGATAACGGAAACTTAAGGGTACTAAAAGGTTCATTGGTCGTGCTCAAAGGCAAGCTGCAACAAGGTCTACATGTGTTGCAGGGTGAAGTAATTTCTAGAACTGCAGGAGTAGCCATCAAAGAATTAGATGAAACACAAGCTTGGCACAAAAGGCTAGGTCACATAAGCTAGAAAGGCTTGCTAGAACTCTGCAAACAAGGAATTCTTGATTCCAAAAAGATTGGAACTCTTGAAGTTTGTGAAGTCTGCATCTTGGGAAAATCTCACAGGTTGAAGTTCACAAACTCCACATACAAAGCAAAAGAAATCCTAGAGTATGTGCATTCAGATTTATGGGGATCTCACAAGGTACCTCTATCACTTTCTAACTCACAGTATTTTATTTCTATCATTGATGACTATTCTAGAAAATCTTGGGTCTACTTTCTGAAAGTTAAAAATCAGGCTTTTGATAAATTTAAGGAATGGAAATTACTTGTTGAAAATCAAACTAGTAAAAGAATTAAGACACTTAGGACTGACAATGGTCTTGAGTTCTGTAATGATTCCTTCACTGGTTTTTGCACCCAATATGGAATAGAGAGACATAGAACCTGTACCGAAACCCCTCAGTAGAATGGCGTTGCTGAGAGGTTAAATAGAACCCTTCTTAACAAAGTAAGATACATGTTGATAGAGTCTGGACTTAATAAGAGGTTCTGGGCTGAAACCACATCCATCGCATGTTATATAATTAACAGAACTCCCTCACCAGCCATAGACTTTAAAACACCTGAACAATTATGGACTGGCAGAGCACCAAATATTTTACATTTAAAATCATTTGGATGCATTGCTTACATGCACACAAATCAGGGTAAGCTACATCCTAAGGCCAAAAAGGCTATTTTTCTAGGATATCCTAGGGGTGTCAAAGGTTATAAGTTATGGATCTTAAAGGACAAAAAATGTGTAATTAGTAGAGATGTTTTCTTTAATGAATCAGAATTTTATAAAGCTAACATCTCTGAAAACCAGTTCTCTGAGAAATTAGATGAGCATATGGATGTTTTTTCTTTTGAGCTTGGCTATGCAGGTCTTAACACTTCTAATAAACAAGATGGAGAAGTAGATAATGATCACGGTGGGGAAAACTCAACTGATCGTAACCAAACTTTAGAATCAGCACCTTTTCCAAGACCTGTACAAACTCTTGATCAAACTAATGGAGAAGAAATTCAAATTGATCCCAACCATGAAGAAGACCTCTCTGATTATTTGCTTTCAAGAGATAGAATTCAAAGGGAAATTAGACCTCTACCAAGGTTTGCTCAAGCAGATTTTGTTGCTCATGCTTTAGTGGATTTGATAATCTGATTTTATTGCTATTGATTTTAGTAGATTTGATAATCTGATAACTTGTCACATTCTCTAATTGTAATTTCTATTTTTATAGAACTCACCAATATTGCTCCTCACTAGTGATTTTTTTTATAAGTATGTGGATGGAGACACGATACTTGTAACACCCAAAATTTTAATGCATTAAAAATACATTAAATTAAGGATTATATTAAGACAAAGTATAGTTTAATGAAAAATACTGTATAATAACATGGAATATTATACAGTATTGGAGGAATGTAGTATAAGAATTGGATTGTGTGGACCACAATTTCTTTTATAAAAGTGCAAAAAAAGAAAAAAAAAAGGAAAACTTAGAAAAAATTCAGCTCTCTCTCTACTTTCTCTCTCTAGATTTTCTCTCTCTCTCTCTCTCCTCAAATCTCGTTCGAGATTTCGGCGTCCGTTTTTGACATCTCCTGCGCCAATGGAAAGCTCTCGACGAGCTGAGTCCAACGAAGTGCCGTGCCGCCCAAAAAGCCGCCGGAAGAAGCCTCACCCACCACCCAAAGTGGCGGTGAAACCCATTTTTCCTGACGTGAATTCTCCACCATCCGACCACCAATCGATGTGATCTTGGTGTCTATGGACTCAGCATGAGGAGAGGAGCAAGATGGTACCAATTTTCTATCTCGATTTTGGCTAAAAAAGCCTCGACGGAGTAGCCCTATCGTCGCCGTGGAGCCACCGTCGGACCCGCTGTCTTCGGCGGTGGTATGACACACCGCCGGTGCCAAAAGGATCAGAGGGCTACTACGAGCAGAACCCCTCGCTCAATTGCATCGTTCTGCCGCCCCTCGCCGGAGATCGAGGACGCCCGCCATAAGCCGTCGTGGGTGAACTTGGGTTCACCATTTTAGGCCGTGTTGAGCCAAATTGAAGAGGCAGCCACCTTCAGAGGATCAAGAGGAAGAAATTTGGCTCCTCAATTGCACGAGACGACAGCCGGTCACCTGAGAACCAAGACCCGCCGCCTAGCGCCGCCGTGAAGAGGTGGAACCATCGTTCCACGGGGTGTGGAGCTGCCCCACCATAGGGGAAATGCTCAGAGGATGTCGAGGAGCAAAACCGCCAGCTCAATTGCACGATAGCTTCGCCGGTGACAGGAGATTCGAGCCACTGATTTTGGCCGAGAATCCCATCTTTGAATTGAGCAGATGGAGGCCGAATTGGGTAAAATTGACATCGCCATTGGACTCAAGAGGGTTAAATTAGGGGGGGTAGGCTCGAGATCAACCCCCAACGGAGCCAATCGCCACCGGTCAATGGCCGGTCAACGACGGTCAATGCTGGTCAACGGTCGATCAACAGTCAATTTGAGATTTTGTGATCCGGACCTCCGATCGACGATCGAGACCGCCTCCTGACTCGTTTCGATACTCTGAATGCAATGGTGACCTCTATTTGAGCTAATTCCACTCCAATAAAAATTGTCTGGTACTTATTGTACGCGAATCGAGACGATTCAAACAGCAGTAACGGAGTCCATAATGATATTTTCAAGAATGTATGATCTCCAGGAAGCATTCCTAGCTATTCATGGTCGTTCGAGGAGCACTGCAGAGGATGCTTCACATACTGTAGATGCAACGAGATACAATTGGATCCGTTTAGCTTGGAGTCCAAGTAAGTAGGAATCTCACCTACAGTATGAACCGTTTTAAAATAAATTGTTTTAGATGCTTTCATAAAAATTTATGAAATGCATGATCAGTGATTGTTACACTATTTTATGTAAAAATGGGTTTTATAACGTTACAAGGTTGACGAAAAACCCGTTAAGGGTAAAATCGTCATTATCAAGGAAACGGCTAGAAAAGAGTCGAACACTCCGATTTAGCATAATATTATTAGACAAAAAATGTTTCGTAATATGTTAAGTAACGTAACCATCATGTGATACCAGAGATTCAATAAGGGATGTTTAAGTAAACGAGAGGTAAACCGATAGGTTACGAGGTTAAAAGGAAAAGTAACCCTGGTGAGTTACAAAGCTAAGCGAAGGAAATGTAAACTGATGGTTTATAAGGTTAAGTAAAGACAACGGTAAACGAAAGTATACTAGTCAAGTTAAAAGGAAAAGATGGTTAATGTTTATATTTTATTATCAATTGAGTGGATTGATAATAAAGAAAGTTAACTAATAAGTCGGCTGTCGTTTGATCAGGATACGGAGGCCGACTAATGGAAGGAAAATGAACGGAATAGAGAACGCTAGAGCATAGTTCGGGTAAGTTCAAATCTCACCTATAGCATGAAATAAATGATTTTTAAATGCGTATTTATATAATATGCAAATGAGTTTGCAATTATTATACAAGTTTCTTTAAAGTATGTTTGCATTTATTATGCAAAAAGTTTTAAAGTTCAAGAAAAAGATTTGTAATGAATTTACAATTGCTATGTTTAAAGTCTATTTGCATACTGATATGCATAACGTTTTTAAAAGTTCAAGATATGATTTTCAAGGTATTTAAAGTATGTTTTGCATTATGACAACGCATGATGTTTTATAATTTAAGTTATAAGTTATATGATGCATTGTTATGCAATAAATTGCATTTGTTGTGCAATAAGTTTTAGAATAAAAGTTATAATTTGTAAAATGTGATTTCATTATATGTTGCATTTGTTATGCAGTAAGTGTTAGAGTACAAGTTATGATTTGCAAAATATATTTGCATTTTATGATGTATTTATTAAGCAATATGTTGCATTTGTTATGCAATAGGTTTTATAGTACAAGCTATGAATTGCAAGTGTGTTTGCATATAATATGATTATATTTGAAATGCTCACTAAAGTTAATAAGAAGGTAACGTAAAGAGAAAAAGAAAGTATCGTACCAGCCTCCTTGTTACGAGGCAATACAAGTAAAGTTAAAGTTTGACCTTCTAGATGTGAGGTACATGACCACGAAGTTCGATGGTCTTAAGTCTCCCACAAGGGGAGCATCACGTTTATGATCTCATGATTAAAGATGTTGGTACAAACACTAAAGGTTATAAAGTAAGGAAAGTTAAAGAACGAAGATAGAAAGTTAAACTAAGAAAAGAATGTTCATAAAATGCTCATAATTGAAGTTAATAATTGAGCATAAATGGAGTCATGCAGTCTGATGTTGCTTGAATATCTTTTTATAAAATATTTATATGTTAGGTTATGGAAAACATTCAGAGAAATGTTTTATGATAAATGTTTATGAAAAACACTTTCATGTTTTCAAGAAAAGATTTATAAATGACGTTTTAAGAAAAATGTTCAAGAAATATTTTACGAAAAATTTTTATGCAAAACATTTCAGAAATGTTTTATGGAAATCGTTTATGAAAAATGTTTTCAGAAATGTTTATGGAACACGTTTGTGTAAAATGTTTCAAGAGAAAGGTTTTTATGAGAAAAGTTTTAAAGCATGATTAAATGAATTGTGAGTTTATGCTTGAACTTACTGAGCGAAAGCTCATTAAAAGTTTTTCATGTTGTAGGTAATTTTTGGGTGACCAATAGGACCTATTAGAAGAGCTGGGTGCTGCGGATGACAGATGCGAAGATTTGGGTATGGATACCATCACTGTTTGCTTCCGCTATGCAAAGAAAAGGTTTTTCATTGTTTAATATAGTGTTTTCAAAGTTTTAAGAAAATCGGAGTTCTAAGAATTGTATTCAAAGTTTTAAGATACAGTTTATGATCTGTTTTATGTAATTATAAAGTAAAGTTTTAAGTTATGATTTAATAAATGTTTCTCATTAAGTTTTAAGAAACGATTTGAAATGATTTTAAGGGCAAGTGTTGAGCGAGGTCTCAACTTGAAATACGACAGAGGTCGCATCAGTTTTAAAGAACGTATAAAGAAAAAAAATTATTTCAGTATTTTTCTTACTAAGTAAGTAAGATTACTATTTATGAAATGATGTTTAAGAAAGTAAAGTGACTGCCCGAAAAGGCGGGTCGTCACAATACCAACCATGATAGATCTTTGTTTTCTCTTCTTGCTTTTATTTTCTTCTTTAATTTTAAATAGATTGAATTAAATTATAGAACAAATATCACAGCGAAGAAATTAATTTTTTGGGATGGCATTAGTACAACCGGCAAGCCATGATCAAGAATAGGTCAGATTGTTAGGGCAAGAACCAAGAATTAGTTCAACAAGATTGGCTTGGATTGATGGGACAAGTTTGGCATCAGATTGAGCATGGGAATAGCCCTGATCTGATTTTAGCATTGTGCCCAACCCTGTCATAGCTGGGTTTGTCAGTCTAACACATGATTTGACCAAGGGCATCGATTAGACTCAAGCACTAATCTCGTCCTAGAAGCCAACCCCAACGCGGACGTCAGTCCTGCCTTTTACTCAAACTCGGATGCCGACCCTTGCTAGTTGGTCCAACTAAGGCACATGGCGTCAATTGACCCCACCTGTTAGGCTCGACTCGTTGCTCCTAGTTCTATGCCGGTCCGACCATGACATTGATGCAACTAAGCTTGTTGTTCTAACCTCTAGTCCTAGGTCCACACCACCTTTCATCTCGGTTGATTGTTGACAACTACCTAAAATTTTTATTTGAAACAATAGCTTTTCATCAATTAATTAATTCAAGATGGTTTAAAATATGTGTACTTTTTTTTTTTGAAAATTTCATGTGTATGTTTTTAATCAAGAGTTCTTGATGTTTTCTCAAGTGATTCACCCCCCTGCACCCCTACCCGGCCTGTCTCTCTTTTACTTATATTAGAAGTCCGTCTTCCAACATCATCATTTGATGAATTATTAATCTTTCACTTTTATTCTATTATTAAGATTTAAATTGCATGTTTGCTTTCACGTGTGTACCTGTAATCAATGATGGAAATGTTGATGTTGAGGCAATTGAGGTTAGAGATGCAACAATAGACTAGGGCCTGTGGGCCCACACGAGCCCATCCTAATATAGTAATGGGTTAGGTCGACAAGGCCCATAACTGTTCAAGGCACGACCCGGCCCATAAATATTGACGAGCTGGGCTGGACCAACATATATCGGCCCATGGGCCGGTCCAGCCCGACACGTTTAGGCCCATCATGGGCCGGCACATCCTTGTCCGTGTAAGGCCTATATATGCCCACAATGGGCCAGCCTACCGAAGGCCTATTGTGGCCTAATTTCATTTATAATTTTTTTTTGTTTTTTAGTAATCTGCAAGCATCTTATGTATAATTATCCTGATTGTACTTTTTTTACTTACCAAGATTTTATCCCACTAGGTTTTGATTGGAAAGGTTTTTAATGAGGCAATTGTAAATAAAATATACCTTTTATATTTCCATTGACTATTCAAAGTTTTATATTTGTTAACTTGTTTAAAAATTCAAAACTAAAAAAAAAATTGAAAATTATATGCTTAGATGAGTTGGCCCATCTAAACCCTCAATAGGCTAAAATGGGCCTACCCATCCTAACTCATAGATGAGCTCAAATGGGCCAGCACATTCAAGGCTCATGGCACGGCCCAGCTCGGCCTACGGCACGACCCAGCCTGACTCACATAAAATTGGCCCGTGGTGTGGGCTGGACTAAGGTAATTCTAATATTAGCCGGCCTGACCCAACTCACAAAGTTTGTGCACTGGGTCGGCCCAACCCATGGCCTGCGTGGGTCTAAGAACAACAGGCCGGGCCAGGCCGGCACATTCTTGCATCTCTAATTGAGGTTTTGGTTTATGAACAGTGTTGGAGGAGGATGTCGCCGTTGACAGATATACTAGAAAGATGGATCTTTTAACAAAAAAATTGAATATTTTGTAGAAACTTTAAAAAATGCTAAAACAATCAATATTACTTGATTTGAACTAATTTAATAACAAAAAGTACATTTTTTCAAGTATGAGAGTTTTGTCGCTTAGAATATTAAGAAACCATCTTCGTTGAATGGCATTGTTGCATTTCAATAAAAAGACTAGAAATTGCTATAAAATTGATTTCTTTCTTTTGCAAAAAAGAAACTTTTCCTAACTTTTTGGACAATCTGTGGACATTTTCAAAAATATGTAGATATTCATGGATATTAATAGATATTGCAAATATTTTTAAATATGATGTTATATACACTTTAGAGAAACTATCTTTCTTTCTCTCATCCTCGTCGGGATATCAACATAAGGACAATGTCATGAAAAGGTCGACAATTAATGTTGTGGGCTTTCATCCACCGTTGTACTATGAGATCCAAGGAGCAGCAGTTACAAATGATCAATCGTTTTTAATGAGAAAATTACATGTTATATAGCATTTTTAAAATTTATGTTTATTCATGCCACACTTAAAAGATGTTGTGACATACTATCATTTATATTATATATTAAGTTGTACCAAAAAAAATATGTATGGTATTTTTAAAAAGTAAATTTTAAGAAATGATTGCCCTTTTTTTAATCCATCTTTGGCCCATAAAGGACATTATAATGTATGCACCTTCAATACACGTTTCTTCCTTTGAAAAAAGAAAAGAAAAAAAAAAGGTACGTTTCTTGGCTTTTTACTTTTAATTATTAGAAGTGTGCCTGAAATGATTAAATATTGATTGAAAAATAGTGGAAATTATGCTAAATATTATATCTTATTTGGTATATGATAATTAGTATCATATGTTTTAAAAAAAGTAAAATAAATTACATATTTCACTAAGTCAGAATTTTAAAACAATTAAAAAGTCAAAAATACCCTAAAATAATTATTTTCCTCCTTTCCTGTTTATCTGACAACATGTTTTTTTTTTTCCTAAATATGCTCTCTCTTTCTCTCCTCCCCCTCTTTCCCTCTCCTTTCATCTCTCCGCCCTGGCCAAAGTCCAATGAGCTTCGAGTCTGCATCACCTCTTTTTTCCTTCTCTATCTTCTCTCGTTAAACCAAGACCAGACCTCTTCTTCTTTTCTTTCCTTATCTCTCTTCTTGCACCAGACTCACAGATCCCAGCCTTAAACCTCTGATGCCAAATTGTCTCTGTCATCTTCAACCGGATCGACATCGTCGGATCATTTCCTCGTCCTCGTCATTGCTCCATCATGTTTGAGTCGAAGTCGTCACTATTGATGCTCCATCACAATCAAGAAGAAGGGAGAGATGAAGTTGTCGCCGTCATCTCCATTGGACTTGACTTCACCACTGCAGATCGGCACCCCAACAGCATTACTAGAGTAATTTTTTGTTGCCATCGGCGGTTCAGCACAGTTGCTAGTAAAATTTTTGTATTTACGTGATAATACAATATTACTTAAGTAATACTGAATTTCTTAGACGCCGATAGTCCGGCGAAGTCACTAGTGAATTTTTTGTATTTATAAGAATACAGTATTACTTTAATTATATTTCTTGGCATCGACGATCTGACGCAATCGCTGATGAATTTTTGTATTTACCCGATAATATAGTATTACTAGAGAAATATTGCATTTCTCAATAGCCAATGATCTGACATAGTTGTTGGTGAATTTTTGTATTTACTTAGTAATATAGTATTAGCAGGTTAATACTGCATTTTTTCACCGTCGTCCGTGCCTGTGAGGGAGAAAGATGGGAGATATAAAAGAGAAAGAGGTAGAAGTATTTTTGAGGCTTTTGTTCTTAATTTCTCATGAGATATTATTTAATTTCTCATAATATGTTAATATTTACTATACATTTTGAAACTATATGACATTATTTACTAAGCTTTAACCTAAATATGCTATTTTGTTTTTCTCCTTTAAAATAATAATAATATCTTAAAATGAATCCCCCTTAAATATAAACCTATCTTATATTTGTTACGTCTTCTATATCTATATTTATTCCTCTCCCCTCTCTTGAATATCCTTTGTGATCAGAAACCAGAAGTGCTTACAGATTTTCTTAAAACGTGGTGGTGATGGCGGAGATGAAGCTCATCATGGTCTTTCTCGTACCACTATAATGTTTGATAGTACTTCTAACTCGAGGCATACCGGTTAATTATACTTACTGCGGTAAATTCTCCCTCTCAAATTATCCTTCACTTTTTTAGATTTTTGTGTGAATATTTGTCAGTTATCAATCTGAAATGTTTTGTTTACTTTGATTTTCATGCATAGCGCCTCGCTTTGACGAGATTGTTTTCCTTGAAAATGGTGGAAATTTTAATGATGTCACTATTGTTTTTCCTTAATTACCAATAGGAATTGCTAGTTTGATCATTTGATTTTTTTTAATGGTTTAGTCAGTGATTGAAAATTGTTTTGCGTCAACACTTATATATCAAACTTTTAAAAAATTAATCCAGTAACTAAATAACAATTCTTATCGGTGGGTAAAAATGGCAGTTTCTACCATATGACCTGAGTTCCCGATTTCCGCGAGAAAGATTTTTTCCCCTTTCCCGTAAGAACGAAATAAAATATTAAAAACCTACATTTCAAGAGAGAGAATTGAGTATCCATAACTTTTGTTTCTCTGAGTCTCACATGACATTACACATACACACGTGAAAGTCAAAGCAGACACGTTTTGGCAATGACAATCTTAAATTAAAATCAACAGCAACGCCCTTAAAACAGTTATGCTCAACTTTTTTATCGTCTCAGGAAAGTAGGAGGTAGTTGAGACAATAAAGCACCAGTAAAGTTTAATTTACAAGTTCATATAAAGACAGAAATGATGCATATATACTAAAGAAACAACTTTATGCAGCCCTAACTATCCGCCACAGATGATCCAATGCCAATGCGGAAACTGAAGTTAATGCATGTCAGCTCATGTTTTTCATCATCTACCAGCTTCATTGTGAGTTTGTATGTACCCTGACACGCAAAACAATATTAGAGATACAGAAACATTATGCACACACACAGACTTCTTCAGATAAATAACAGACCCAATGGTGAAAGTTAAGTTTAAAGGAAAAATACGGCCCTACAAATGATGAGTTCTTAAAAGTCGGGAAGCAGGAGGTCGGGAATTCATCGGACGTTTGTAAATTGTAATATCTTTTAGAAATTAATAACGGCGAGCAAACTACAATACAAATGAATGGAGAGAAAAATATTTCTCTTAAACAATACGTGCATGCACAAATAGTGGTATTTGAGGCTGAAAGGAGATTTAGCTGTAATTGGACAGTTAAAATTTCTCTGAAACTGAGTGACTCTGCTAGAAATATAATGAAACTGAAATTGCATAACGGAATGATGACTTACAGGTGGAGTAAATGCAGGTAAAGCTTGGGAGTGAGAAATCACGAAATCACCAATTGAAACAGGGCACGAAGCCTCTTCGCAAAACTTGTGTTCCTCAGTGTGGATGTGTATGTTAAAAAATGAAACTTCAATAACCAGTTTTCCTCCAGATATTGGTGCCTCTGTTAGCAAATAAGAGGTCATGAGTAACTTAAAAAAGAGAGAGAGAGGGGGGGCGGGTTCACACATGCACGCAAAGAGAATTGGTTACAGCCTCCAGGTACAATTTTTTTTTTTAACTCATGCTGATATCAAATCTTCTAGAGTATTGTATCCTACTCACATTTATATATAAGTCTATGTACACAAAAACCATAGCCCTTTAAGAAGAATCCTTCATAGTTTTGGCACTAAAACTAGTGAAACTTGGTACACAAATGACACATTCACATTGATTTTTCCAGCATATTGACAAGAAAGAATCAAGCAGAAATAGCAGAAATGAGCAAATTAACAACAAGGAACAAGGCTTTCAACATCAAAATCTCAAATGAAACTAGTGTTGTTACATAAAATTATGCAATTTTATTCCCCGGCAACAAAACAACATCTATGTAGACAAGAATGCATCAAGCATAAGATAGGAAATTAGCATAACTAAGTAATGACGAAAACAAAACTTTTCAAACATCAAAATCAATATTCCACTTTCTTAATTCACACGGTACCTGTAGTTGCGGAAACGCTGAACTTTGCCTCCTTGCCTCTTATGACAGGGTTAGGATTTATCTCAACTCCACTAACCTTGACATCATAAGCCTTCTTAGCTACAAGAAGAATTACACACATTCCAAAAACATATCAGCTAACATTTTATTGCATACCAGCAGTACAACAATCCAAACAATAAATATAATTGCTAAACTGAAACTCCCATCTGATCCATTACATGAATTTACACAAAATGTAAGCAGAGAATCAAGAAAAGCAGACACAATTGGAGTTCTGGAGGCAAAAAAAAAAAAAATGAAACTCCATAGAATTTCTGGTAAAACAGAAAAAATAAAAGGTGCTTTTCTTTTGGTATTTTATGACACAACTTACAACAATCAAATAACAATATAATTATTAAACTGAAACTCTCATCTGATTAATAACATACATTTACAAAATATGTGTGTGTGTGTGTGTGTGTAAGCAGAGTCAAGGAAAGCAGACAAACTAGTAATTAGAGGTTTAGGGGAAAAACATGCAACTCCATAGATTTTTCCGGTAAAACAAACAAAACGAAAAAGTCCGGACAGAGTTATTGTTCAATGTTTCGTTTTCCTGTGTGAAAGGAAACAAAAATCATAACTTTCGCTTAGAATCTCATCGAAGCACTATTTTTTTCCTCCAATTTCCAGAAATCTCATCAAAGATTGCCAATGATAAAAATTAAGCCAACAACGGCAGTAATTAAGGAATTATACAATTCTTTTCCAAGAAAACAAAATCTAATCGAAGAAAGCTAATCATCGAAACCCTAATATGAAGATCAGAGGAAACCAAAAATTGCCGATTACAAACACAAACCAATATTCGAACCAAAAAAAAAAAAACCAGAAAAATCGCCGAAAAGAAAAGGGTTTTGAGGTAGTTACTGCAGTATGTAACGTCGGTAGCCTGAGACAGAGTCGCGATCAGACATAGCGATACGAGAAGAACTACGATGAGCTTCATCGGCGCCATTTTTCTCCACAGAAATCAAGCCTTCGCAGAGACGAACAGAAAATCAACGAAAAAAATGGGAAAATTATCGCTTTAGTTCTTGATCAGTAGAGAGAGAAAGAGATAGAGAGAGAATAATTGCTTTGAATGAAGACGAGTAGATATGCGAAGCATGAACGTTAGGTGGGGATGAATTCGATTTTTTCCACATCTGATTGATTTGTTTATGTTTTTGTTTTTTGTTTTTTCTCGCTTCCAAGGAATAAAAAAATTAAAATAAGAATAAAACGTTGGTCCTTGTTTTTGTTTTTGTTTTTTGTTTTTTTTTGGGGTTTTATTTTATTAGTTATTTATCTGGAAGTCCCTCTACTCTTGGAATTATTGTAGCTTCCTCTTACTTTTCGTTCATTTTTGTTACGCAGTCGGCGGCAGTCCCATTTTCTCTTATGCTTAAACTTTTGTATTGACTACTGACTACAACTATTGATGCAGTAATTTTTTTTAAATACTTGTCAATAAAAATATGACAATTAATAAATTAGTATACAAGTTAAGATTACAGTGAGTGTCTCTAAGATTTTTTTTATTATTATTAGGGTTATTAATACTAATAGCCACTTCAAAAATCCTCATTTTGCTCTCTAAATTTTAAAAATCATCATTTTATTCTTGTTTCAAAGCTCCTTATTATCTCTTATTTTTTGATTTTATATTTAAGTAGACAGAATTAAGCCCATATAATTCACTTTTGGCTCACCTATAAGGACAAAATGAAATTTTATCACACTCAGGTTTTGCTTCATGTTTACACTCTCATTTAATGTTTTTTATCTGCTCTTATTTAAAAATGGTCTGCATGTATATTTTTTCTCGATATTGTTCATCGATATCTCCTTATCTTTAATGCATAATACATCTTCTTTAGTATTCAAATTTGGATATTTGTGAATAATATCAACTTACTAAATGAGTTATGCATTAAAAAGAAAAAAATTTACAGAAAAATCCTTCCTAAATGAAAGTTTAAATAAAAAGCAAAGGCATTAAGTGAGAGTGTAAATATGAAACAAAACACATGAGTGATAAAACCTTATGTTACCCTTATAGGTGACCCATATGTGAATCATGTGGGTTTAATTTCATTTATTTGAACGGAAAATTGAAATTTTAGCAGACAAAATGAGGAGCTTTGAAAGTTTAAGGGCAAAATTGTGATTTTTAAAATTTAGGAGCTCAATTGAAGAGTTTTAAAGTTTATAGGGTAAAGTGGTAATTTTTAAAGTTCAGATGGTAAAATGAGAGAGACCTTAAAGTTTATGAACTATTAGTGTTAATAACCCTTGTTATTCTTTTTTGAATTAAAAAATATTTATTTTAGAATTACTAAAAATCATTTTACATATTTTGTAATTATCATAAAAGTACCATGTTGTAAATATGTCTACCTTTTAATTGAATTTTTTAGAAATTTTAAAAGCATATTTTTAAGTTGAAAAACTTAGAATAAATTATATTTACACCTCTTTTATTTTGCCTAAATGATAGAGACATCTTCTTGCAATAAAATTAATCACATTGACACTCCTTGGTTGTTCAGAAAAATTATAGAGTATCCTTTCTGGTAGTTGAACAGGAGGGTTAATCGTAAGTTGACTGTTAATTTCATTCAAAGATGCCAAAAACAGTCGTCCATGTAGTAAAAAAAAAAGTTTTTAGTTATTTACGCAAATTGAAATGACGATTTTTCCCTTTTTGATATAAAAAATGAGATTAAATAATTTCTACACACTTATAACTATGAATTTCACTATAACAAAACATAAATTGTTCTTTTTTGTTTTTTCTCATTTTTCTTCCAAAGATAACGAGTGTGTCTAAGATGAGATAAAATACAAAGATTAAAATTACATAGTCTTAAAAAAAAGCCTAGAACTACATTTTCAATTCTAAAAAGTTGGTTGTTATACAAACTAATCACATGAAGTAATCATAACCACATAAACTAATCAAAATCACACAGCAATCTTAATAAAACTAAAACAAATTAATTCCAATAAACCAAAACGAACTAATCCTAACAAAACCATAAGTCATTTATAAAAAAAAATAATAATTTATTTTTGGATTATCAAACATGTAAAAATAAATAATATTAAAAAATAATAAGAATAAACATTTTATGCCCAACCTCTCCTTCTCTAATGATGTGAGTCACCCTCTTCATGTCTTCGTCCCCCACTCCTAACCCCTCTTCCCAGCCTTGTTCAACCTCGCGCCGACCAACCTGTTGCCCTAGCCAACCCACCTGCGTGACGCCCCCATTACCCCTCGCCCTTACTACTGCGCCCATCTCCCTTCCTCCCATTGCCTTGTCCTTCCTTGCTCTCGTCGACCGTCTCCGTCAACCCGTTGCCTACCCTGATCAAGAAAGAGTGAGATTAAGAGAGTGAAAGGAGAAGGAGAGAGAAAAGAAGTGAAGAGATAAAAGGAAAGGGTGGCTGGGGGGTTAGTGTGGTTGGGCGCAAAGGTGGTGTTGTCAACATGAGGGGGTGGGTGGGGGGATAGGGTGGGCAGTGGGGGAGCAAGGGCCTAGCTCTTTTTTTTTTTTTTTTTGTTGCTTATTTTGAATTTTTGGACAAAAATCAAATAAATGGTTGTGATTTAGTGTTATTGAATTAATGGTTAAAATTTAAAGGGGTATTTTCATCATTTTCACAAGATGTTAGTATGACTAGTTTAAGTGCATGGGGTCTCTTTGTAATTTAAGTAAAACACAGAGAGTGTCAATTTTATTTACCCAAAAATTTTACTTCATTTTTATCCTGGTGCATTTGTTTGAATGAAGTTAATGATAAAAATACCTTTAAATTGTTTTTGAAAATATTTTAAGCATTTAAAAAACATAAAAAAATGCATGATAAAAGCATAATTAAAAAAACCTCAAATTTTAAGTGATCTATGTGTTGAAATTATTTTTCATAGATTTGACTCAAGAAAAGATATTTATGTAATAGAAAGTATCCATTTATTTATTTTTTTAGCCTTTTTTTTCTCATCGATTGAAAGTATCTTTATTATTTTCTAAAAAAAAGAAACTATCTTTATTATAAGATACATGAAGGATAATTTTAAAATAAGTTTTTTAAATTTAAAGGATAATTTTAGTCTCTAGAAACAAAGAGATAAATTGTGAAAAGGTAAAGTTTTAATTATTCCCTTTTTAATATTAGGAAAAACCATGGTAAGACCCACTAAAAAGGTCTTATCTATGAGACCTATTTTTAGCCGTTAGATTGACACTTATTGGTCCAAAACAAAAAGGCTTACCATAAGTTAAATAAGCTCAACAACAGCAGATTTAAAAAAAAAATCCCCAAATTAAACAAAAAATAAAAAAAAAGGAGGTTGAAAAGACTTTTTTTCCTCCACCTCTAGGAGGGTCATTGGAGTTCTTCAAATCACACCAACGTGGGTTGGCACCAACGACCCCAAATGCCATAAATCCATCACGAACCGTCACCTGGGGCCCGATCAAAAGGTCGTGTCGGTTTCTATTGTGATGAGAATTACTCTCGCAGCCTTCATGAATCTTCTCCTCCACCTCCAATAGAGTCATCAGAGTTCACGACCAGGCTTCATAAGGGCAGAGGCGAAGTTCATCGAGGCTCACCAGCTCGTGGGTTGCGATCTCCAACAACGATGATGGTACAATGGAGGAGTAGCAAGCATGCAACGGAGGTCGCCGTGAGACCTACAAGACCATGGTTGCGATGCAACGCAACCTCCTTTGCCTCATGTCGTCAACTGCAAGCTCGAGAAAATGGGGTTGCTAGAGAAAACGTGTTGCTGGATAAAATTGAGATGGCGTCGTGATTCCAGCTCATGGAGGTTGAGATGGCATCTAGCAAAGATTGCAACAACATCATGTGGAGATCGTGTCGGCATCTCCACCTACCACTCCCTCTGCCAAGAGTTCCCCTCCACCCCAATGATGGCCTCCACCCTCGACGACAGTCTCCACCCCCCGAATTTTTGTTCAATGTTTTTTTTCCTTTTTTAAAAATGATAGAGTGAAAATAAAAATAATAGAGTGAAATTTTTTTTTTTTTAAAAAGTGGTCAGGTGTAGGTGCGTTTATATTGGCTTTTGTGAAACTTAGATTTTTTAACCATTAGATTTCATCAACAGCTAAAAAGGCCTATTACCATTAAGAATTTTTGAGTGAGTCTTACCATAGCATTACCCTTTAATATTACATTGTAAATTCATGAAACAATATTTTTGAAATATATGTATACCATTTTAATATTACAAAAAACATAAGGAATTTTCATAATAATTTATTCTAAATTCTAAATAATGGAAGATATTTTAGAGCTCCAAATATCACTAAAGGCAAGGATGTCAATATCAATACTCCATTTTTAAGGAAGCTTTAGAAAAGAAAATACATCCATGGACATCTCGAAAAGAAAATTATGATAAATACAAAAATTTGAAATTGGCTTTAAATAATAATCTATGGGAAATGATGTGTTAAGATCCTCTTAAAAAGTCTTATGAATGAGACCCGTTTTCTTAAACCTTTGGATCTAATCTAATGGTTTAAAAACTTCAACACCACCTAATTAGAGTGGGCTCCCCCTTATACAACCAAAATTAAATATAACACAAAATCTTGCAAAATTAATAAAAAAAATTTCTCAAATAAAAAAAAAAAATTTATCATCCACGGCAACAAAATTTGCTAAAGATGGCCAAGAATGAAGCTGGTGTAGATACCAATGCCGTCTATCTCACTAGCGAGCCACCACGGCCACCCGAGTCGCCATCGATCATGATCGCAAACACAGTCGTAATTTTTGCGATCTCCATCGAGACCATATCGGGCTAGGGACAGCACGGGTAGACAGCCATGGGGAGTGTGGGGTTACAACCCATGGGGGTCATGACAAAATGTACAATCCATTGAGGCAGATCACAGTTGAATCGCATTAAGGTTTCGATAGAATTGCGATAGAATTGTGTGGCCCACGATCTTCACCCACAACCTCCCTTCATCCTGACTCGCGACAATCCATGGTGGCTGTGAACTCGCAATAAGTCGCAAGGGACTTCAAGCCCTATGGCTATCCCTTGTGAAGTCGGACCCATGATCGACACAATTTTTATCGCGACCCATGGTGACAGGGATGGACTCGTGATATATGTTGTTATCGAGGCTCCAACAGAGGGTGCATCACCACGACTTGTGGCAATTTGAGGTCACCGGCCACCTAGACAGTCGCCAATAGCCATGGCGTTTTCTTCTTCTTTTTTTAGTTCTTGGTTTTTTTTTTTTTAGTTTTAGTTTTTGATTTTTTAAGAAAAAACTTGGTCTAGTTGAACTCATTGAATAGATGGTGAGCTTACTCGCTTTTAACCATTGGATGCAAATATGATGGACCAAAAAAGATCTTATTGATAGGACTTTTTAAATGGTCTTATCATTGCATTTCCTATAATCTTTTATATCTTTTAGGATAATAAAAATTAAAAAAATAAATTAGTAAGTTTCAAATGAGAAGCTTTATACATATTAGATAGAATCTCCATTCCAAAAAGAAGTCCCTCATGGCTACATGATTAGGATTTCATCTTAATAATCCCATGACATATGTGAATACTGTTAAATATAGTTGTGAATATTGATTTGTTGATCTCTTCTCGATGTAGTCTATTTAATTCATATACTAATTTATTTTTAAATTGTCTTGATATTTTCTTGATGTTTTCTAAAATTTTGTAGAAAATACATTTGGCCAGCTTAGTAGAACTTTTGCTTGTACTTTTAGCAACTAGAAGAAGATAAACAAAAGTTGTCCCTTTTTGATGAGTGTTTGAAATCATATATTTCAAAGAGTTTAAAGAGGACAAAATAATTTTAAGATGTTTTAATAAGGAATAGAAATGTTATAATGAAATTTATAATGTCTTGTTAAAACTTTGGCACAAGTTTCAAAAAAGTTTATTAAGAAATGCTTTTGTTAGAAGTCACATTTTGTGGCCTTAATTAGAAGTTATTATGGAAAGCGAAAACATTTTTACAAATTATTCAAACTCTTGCAAAAATAGCTTTTTGATTGAAGAAGCCAAACAAGCCCACTACAACCTTGCTAAAAACTGATGTGCTTATTGATATATATATATTTTTTTCTTTTCAATTTTTTTTATCTAAATGATATTTCAATACCTGATATTTTTAAAATTTTAATTATGTTTTTGCCTATGGTGGAAAGTGATGATAATAAGAGAGAGAGAACTTTTTTTTGCCTTATGGTTGTACAAAAAATCAAGAAATCGAAACCGACCACCTAGCCGATCAAAAATATATATATATAGAGTTCTAAAACCCCATAATTGAATTGGTCGAAAAACCAACCACCCATAATTTTTTGCCTTAGGGTTGTATAGAAAAATCGAAAAATCAAAAAATCGAAAAATAACCAACCACCTAATTGACCGAAAAAAACAGTTTTAAAACATCATGCTGACTGAATTGGTTGAAAAACCAACCACCCATAAAATTGGGCGGTCAGTTATAAAAAGTGATTTTTTCCTCGAGGTCGAAAACCAAACCAACCAAGGACTTCAATAGATCTTTTAAAAAAATATGAATATGATGAAAATTACATAATATATCAATACTGGATCTTTAATTATTAATATTACATGTAGGTACGGTTAAAAAAAAACATAAAATGTATGTATGATATATGTCATATTATTACTTTAATTTACATATTTGATAATATATGTTATATTATTCCTATACCTCACATTTGGACTAAAAAAGAAACAAACTGACTAGGTTACCATGTGTAGTCTGGCCAGCTACTAGCTTACTGTTGTCTAAAACTTACTGTCAAATGACAGTCACAAACCAACCATTATCTGTCAAAAACCGACCGAACGTCTCTTACAATTGGTAGATAGTCGTTTTGTATTTCTTAAAACTGACCACCATCAAAGACCGGCTCAAAACCAACTAAAACCGACCAATGAAAACCCCTATTTTGCCCTCAAATGCTTCAGTCCCTTAAAAACATAATCAACAATATTTTAAACGTAATTTATCAAAATTCAAAGATTAAGGACAAACATGTCAATATTACAAGTTTATATCACTTAGCGGCACAAACCTTTTGGATTATGCCATCGTCCTCTAATATAATCTCCTTTTGTGTACTGTTTTGTTTTTTGTAAGCATATTTTATTGGCTTTTTTGGTATACAAAGCACACACACATAAATTTTACAGGACAGGCCACAAGTATAAGTGGACCTCGTAAAGTTACAACTTCGACACAACTGTTGACCAAATGGAAACTTTAGCACTCATATGCCATTTCTTTTGCTCACTCCCGGCCAATCTGGGACTCACCATGTGGTTCCGATTTTTTTTGTATACAAAACAAACACATATACACAAATTCCCACGGGACAGATCGACTACAAGGGCCTACAAAATCCCATTATTGCTAATTTGACTACTATCAAGATATTAAATAAAATCCAACACCACCATGTGGACTCCATAATATTACAACATTCAGAGACTAGAAGAGAAATTATGGCACTTATAATCCACTTGCTTTACTTACTTCCCGCCAGTGTGGGATTCGCCAAGTGGCTACGAGTTTTATTGGCTTTGGTGGCTGTAAAATACTTTTATATGGGTACTTGATTCTTTTGGTCTCTTATTCAATTTTTCTGGACTTTGACAAATGCTCTTATTATGTTGGGACACTCTGAAATAACAATGAAGTAAGGCTGGCTTGCTGTCTATCATGTACCGACTGGTATAAAAACCACTCTCCATTGTCATGCATCAGAAACCATAAGCAACGATGAAAAAGACAATCTTGTGTAAAAGACAAATGACGATGTCTATAGAAAGAAAGAATGAGGAAAAAGATGGATTTCATCTTTTCAGTGCTTGCTTCTGAAAGAATGTTGTTATTTCAAGGCTTATTCAGATTAAAAAAATGGTCTACAAAAAAATTTAGCAAAGGCTTGAACTGGACAAGTGCTGCTATTTCAGTAATTGACTTGTCTAAAACCAGAAGCTTCACTTGTGACTTTGAAGATGGAGCTAGTCACCATTGTCAGTATTCATCAATTAATGATTCTCTAATTTACTTATCATCTATTCAGGTTGCAATGAATCCCTTGGCTCAATTTTTGGGAAGTTCCTAACGACGTGCTTGAACATAGCAGCCTCAAAATTAGAAACATATGCACTATAGCGATGTACGTCGGTTTAAAACCGACGATTTTGGTCAGCTTGGTCGAATGAATCGACTTGTTTTTCAGATGCGGGAACTGAATGCATTATGATGTAGAGGTTCTCATGCAGTTACAGAACACTTTGCACAAAGAATAACACATCTTTTCACAAGGCCAGTGCAGTTCTTAAGTTATTTTAGGATGCTGGATTTAGTAGCTTATACTTCTACTTTGCTCAAGTAAAAGTAGTTTTCTATTAAAAAGCACAACAATATCAAACAAGGCTCAATTGTCTGAAGTCAAGTTTCAACTGCGATTTAGTCCAATTTGTGTTTCTGTTACAAATCACTTGTAGGTCGTCTGAAGGAATAGTTAGAACCAATGATTTTGCTTTGAAAACTATAACATATGAGAGCTTTATATTATAACAATTTTTACTTTTTACTGTAACATATGAGAGTTTTATATTATTTATAATTATAACTAATGGTTTTAATCGTTTTTTGAAATAGAGGATTGGTCCATTGTAATGTTTCTTAGTTGAAATGACATTGGAATTTTCATCAAACGGGAATCTATCAATCTGTTACTCATACATTGGGCAACTTGAGATAATTGCTTGCCAGATGGGTAAAAGTATGTTTTGACCACATTTTCAAATTTTAATTTGTTTCTCTTTTTCTTTTTTATAGTATAGGACAAGTATAATTACAAGGAAAGAATGGACAACAACACATAAAGGAAGGGGACAAAAGATCAGATAACTACCGATATTTTTAAGGATGTCTGTTTTTTTATCATATTTTTCAAACTAAATTGTATGCTCTGTGTGTCTTTGTTCTAGCTCAAATTTTTGAATTCTTAGTGAATTCACTCTTTTAGCTCATTCATCTTTCCATGTGGATAATTGCATTTTCAGTGTGGTAGGTAGATGTTAGTTGGGCTTTGAATTTTTATCTTAGTTGATATGGTTGCGTTAATTAAGATGCTCCTAATGAAAAAAAAAAAAAAAAAAACGTTAAGAAAGGGAATATCTCAGATCAAATATAGGTTATGCATAAGACAGCAAAGAAATTCCTGTCTAAATTTGTGTAAAATTTTGAACTAGTTTCTGTTTCTAGATCTTCTGAAGGAAACTATTGGTGTATTTTTTTTTCTACAAGATTTTTTGGACATTTCCAACGTATTCCCAACATTTTTTTCCCAATATACAATATGATAAATCAAATCCTGAACTACAAAAAAAAAAAAAAAAAAAAAAAAAGGAAATTGAGAATTCAAGGAAAACTTCACCATTGAAGAAGCTGTGTCAACATGTAGGAGGACCAAATTGCCTGCTGATTCATTCATTGAAAAAGGAAGCCAAATTCAATTCAAAATCATGTTTCCCAAATCTTGTGATCAGTCTCTCCTGGTTGCCAAAGGGACCACCTCGGCCAGAGGAGTCGAGAGCGGCGTCGGGATCGGGGAAGTCCGGCAGACCGGACACGTCGGGTGCAGCCTTAGCCAGGGGTCAACACACTTGACATGAAAGAGATGGCCACAATCAGGCAGCTGCCTAAGCAAATCAGTTGCCTTGTAATCAGCCAAACATATTGAACAACATGAGGAGGAAGAAGAGTTTGTCTTGTGAAGCGCCTTAGCCTCAGAGTATGGCAACTTTGGATAGCTCTTGATGGTTTCCTCATCAAGCCCAACATCAATCACAAAGTTGGACAAGTCTGGCGGTGGGACGGCGTGGCCTACGTTCCTCCGCCCTTCATGGGCAGCGGAGGAAGGCGGCGGGTGGGAGCGGGAGCAGAAGTAGGAGGCAAGGGTTATGCTTGTGATGAGCAAGAGAATACCAACAGAAACTCCAACGCCATAGCCAAATCCACCTATGTCATTAGAGCCAAGGAAGCCACCAGTGTCACCTGTGGCATTCATGGTATACTAATAATTGACTTTATCACTCCCTTATGAAAAGGCTAAAAAATAAAGCAAAAGGGGATTGGGATGGGAGCTGGGAATTTGCTTGGCCTGCCATTGAATATGGCCAAAAAAGCAGTTGGTTATCTGGGGATCCAAATTTTTTAGAAGTCAACGCTAACATATGAGAGAGAGAGAAAAGAAGATTAATATTGGGTGGAGTTTTAATCAAGGGAAGATGTATTTGGGGTTTGAGGTAAAGGCAAGGAAACGGGGGCATTACATGTGAGTGAGGACATAATAGTTGTTTCTCTACGTTAGATTATGAGGTTAGCTGTCAGCTAGTTACTTGGATGTCAACGGTCATCTGAATTAGGATTATTTATTATTTTATAACGTGTATTTTTGGTGTCTTCGGCTCTACCTTGAATTTTAATTTTATATCAAATTTATACTTACCAATTTAGGCACAGAGTAAATAAATTGATGATAACCGTTAAAGAGTAAAGTCGTCATTTATATGGTCAAAACTAATAGTTGGTCAAAACTAATAGTTGATCAGAAAAATGTATAAAGCTAATACGAAATTAAAATTAAAAAAACACAATGTTGAGAAAATTCAAGAGCCTTGTACATTTTTTATAAGTCAAAATACATAATACAAAAGATTGATGATTAGCCCTCCACATGATGACCCTCTTTGTCTTACTCTTTTCTTTGTCTCATATTGATATGAGCAACGTCTTCATATTAATTGAGCATCTTCCACATATTCAATTCTTCCCTCTTTCAACCAAGCATTTCTCATTTCTTATTCATGTTTATCTCTCTCTCTCTCTCTCTCTCTCTCTCTCTCTCTCTCTCCGTGCGTACAATGCACGTTTTCTGCACAAAAGAGAGATTACTTTTAATGCCCATTTTGATATAATAATAAGGTTGTAATCCAATAATATTCGCCCACAGGAACTTGAAACAGTAATAGAAAATGCATCTCTCCATCTCTCTCTCTTTGTCTTTGTCTCTCATGTAGTTTTTAATGCAATGTTTAAACCACGGCCACAAGCAAGGAACAGAAAGAAGTTGGTATTGATGGATTTGGCACAACAATATGCAGAAACATTTAAATTCTTGTTCCTTTTCAAAAAAAAGAAAAAACTCTTTTGGGTTTGGTGGAAAGTATCCACAAATGCCTCCGAGGGAAGTAAGAATGGAATAAAGAAAAAGTTAGAGACCAAAAGTGGTGAACTAAACGAGGCTTTCTTTTTGTTTTTGTTTTTTGTTTTTTTTTTTTTTGCGCCTTTATTATTATTATTATTATTTGGGATGATGCAGCTGGCTTTGATCCTATTCTTTTAACCAAATCCAGTTGTTTCTCTTCTTGGAGTGGGTTGGCGTTTTGGGAGGTTGGTTGGTCTTGGTCCTTCATCAATGATGATACAATAGGTGTCATTTTTTGGTATATGGTGTATTATAGATTCTCAAGCTGCATTAAATGTTATGAACAATACTATGCATTGTGGTCATTATCACTAACTTTCAAGGAAAATAAACTTTCATTTTGTATGAATTGAAAACAATATATAATTACCCGAAATCTAGCATTTTTGAGGATGTATATATGGAGAAAGATTCCAACTCTTGTATGCTAATTTATGTGCCAAGTTGTCTCTTCATATTTTAATTTGTAAATAGGTCGTAATTAATAAAGATTCTTAACACTATTTACCATTTTTTTTAAATGGTATTCCATTCTAAATTAGAACATTACAGACATTAATTCAGACACGAAAAACTAAGACGCATTTAGTGACTTAACCCAATAATAAACCGAAACCACTAATAGGTTTGATTGAAATGCTCAATAGGGTAATACCTTTAACAAGTTCCAACAAGAGGAATATAAATAGATACCTACTAATCGGACACACAAATAGCTTTTTCAAATACATGACTATACAAGGTGGATAACTCCGATCAATCAAGATTAATAGACTAAATGCTCCAAGGCCACACCCAACTCTACAAAGGACGGCGACTTACAGACAATACATAAAAATAACACCAAAATATGGACAGACTATCTCTGTTATTACACCAAAAAAGCCAACATAACAAAGAAAACAGACTAACACTACTCGGTGAAAACATCATGATTGTTATTCGATAAACATAAAAATAATACCAAATGGGTAATGCCAAAATGAAAATGACGAAACCTCTAATGAAGAGCCAGTCACCTCCTAGCAAGGTGGATATAGTATTTAACTCTTGTATCTAATTAATTTGAATTGAATTGCATGAGTGGGCTTCGGGAGGGGAGGGTTTCGAGTTAGCTTATGGTTCGATTTTACTTGCAAATATTTTTATTTTTTATTTACAAGATGACATATCTATAACACATGCTAATTTTCGTCTGCCAAAAAAAGCACATGTACTATTCTTTTCCAAAAAAATATAATTGCACGAGTGCTTTTTTATGTTTTTATATTTGAAAACATACAACTTATGCAAACTTGTTTAGATATTCATGGGTATTAAATATTTAACCATATATGTTTGCTCATACTTTTATAGGATACTTATAATTGAATCCTATAGTATCTAGTTATCCCCAGATTAAATAATAACTTTCTTAGGGAAAAAAAATCACTAAATAATGATAATTTGGTTTCTTAGTTTCTCGTTTGACGTCTTATGAAGTTCTTTGTTTTTGTTATCAATCATCATTATTGTAATAATGGTTACACGCAGTGTTGATCGGTACGATAATTGCACTTAAATATATCGTGCAGTTTTGTTCTTGTGATCATTTTTAAACTTAATATGATCATCACTATAATGATGGTTAGCAATTGATGAAGAAGAGAAATGACTTGCATGGTAGTCGTCGCGATGAATTCATTGTTTTTTTTTTTTTTTTTTTGAGAGGGTTGATGAATTTATTGTTGACAATATGTGTTTAGGGTAAGGTGTATATCATTATATTGCTTATTTGAATGTTTATCAATATAAGTAGTATAAGAAAAGAAATGAAAAATATAAGTCGAATGCATAGGTATCTTTGAACGATATTACTGGAAACCACAAAATAAGCATAAAAGTTTCTCAAATTAGAATTTTTTTTAGAATGGGAATGATAAACACACCAATACAAACCGCCCCGTAGTACATGGGACGATATCCTCAACTTCGATAAGTTTTAAAAATAAAATAAGAAAAAAATTAAGGAAGAAAATGTACAATGAGACCCGACAACAAAAAAATTTCTAGACATATCAATATTAGAGTACACATATAGTTCATTTTAATAAGATCTCTATGATCGATGGAGTTCTCTGGTTGAATGAGAAGTATTTTGGTAATAAGAATGATGTCTAAAAATGTACATTTATTTTTTTTAAACAATCCGTAAAACATCAAGGAGAAAATACGAAAAGTGGTTAATGCTTAAAGATCCTTTCAAGACTCATTAATTCACAAAAAAAGAAGTTACAAATACGACATTTTAATATTTTAGCTACATTTTAGAACACCTTTTACAAAACAAGGCGAGTTTTTTTTTTAATTTGAAAAAAATTGAAGACAAATAAGTGGAATGCCAAAACTATAATATTTTTTTTCATATTTTTATTTTTGTTGTTCATAAATATTATATTGACGTTTGGCTAGTTGAGTTCTACTGCACAAATCAAAAAACTATAATATTCGTAGCATAAATCCAAAGCTGAATTTTTTTAACTATTTCTCAAAATTGTCAATGATTAATTTTTCTATTGAAAATTACACAAATTTATGAGAGTAGAGTTGAAATATAACAATTTATTGCAATGTTTTAAAAATAACAGAATTACATAGTAATTATTAATATAATACACATATTTATACTAAAATAATGTAGTAACTATTTTAGTTTTTCTAATTTTTTTTTTTTGAAATTTTCTACTATATTTCAACAATGACTAGTAAAATTTTGCTATTGAAGTAATTTTTCCCATTTTTTGTCACTTTTTCCTTGATTATTATGGATCAATTAGATAGCTAAAGCAAGAAATGTTTATTCTATATGTCACACAGTTTACAATTGGATTGATTTATGCTACAGATTTAAAGACTATTTGAAAATATGCCATAGGTCTAAAAACTAATTAAAAATATACCATAATGACATGACTAGAATTTTGTGTGTTAATCAGAATATTCATAATTTTACCTAGGATTTTTTTTTCCCTCTCTACCAACTCCCAGCCGCCCTATCACACCTCCCCCACACCCCCCCTCCCCCTCGCTCTCTCTCTCTCTCCACTTTCAACCTGTCAACCTCTCTCTTGTCCGTCTTCGTCTCTTTCACCTCTGCGACATCTTGAATCTATTTAGGAGGGAACTGCGATGAGGACGACAATCTCCCTAATGTGAGGTCGAGCTTAGCCATGTTGCCACCACATTGACGATATTTCCTGCCCCTTCGCCTCCACCGGAATTGGATCAAGTCAGTGAGAATGTCATCACTGTGATGTCCGACGACTGGCGATGAGTGCGACTGTTTGATCTCGGTGTTGCTGAAATCTCGTAAGTTGGAGCTCCATCTCTGACGGCAAGCAATCTCTAAAGGCGAAGAGGGGATCTCTGTTGCTGCATTGCACCGTACCCCGACCTTTGCTCCCTAGTGTCCTGCCTTAACCCATCACACAAAAGAGATCTCATCGAAGATCTCGGTCTAGTTTGTTGTTATGGCTGTTTACGACGAGAACAAGTATATCAGTGCCGACAAGGACTAGGTCCTTCAATGAGATCGACAAGATTCAACTCCATAGCGGCGGCTTCTTCACGGCAGTGGTGTTGGTTTTTTTTTAAATTTATATTCTATAATTTTCGATTTGTTGTTTTGTGTGATTTTTTTGCAAGTTTTTTTTTTATTAATTTTTGATGGGTTTTGTGAGTTTTTGTGTTGTGTGAAAATACAGTGAAATCCAACGGTTATTGACTGGTATTCCAATGGGTACCAAATCGTAACCGCTGGCCACTATCACCATCTTCGGTTGGTAAACATGGCGCATACCAAATAGCGGCCAGTAACCATGATGGATACCAAATAACGATAGGTAACTATGATGGATACTAGACATCAGCTTGTATCTTGATTCATTATTGGTATTCCAAATATAATAAAGTAAAATATCCATAGTATTTTCTGTAAATATTCTATTTTTGACAATTCACATAAAAGTTACTTTTTAGACAATTTTTATTGATGTCACAAAATGTGAAAAGTTTTTATACTCCATACCTATTGTATGTCCCTCCGAGACATACGTGCCCCTCAAGGACAATTTCGTGTCCCACGAGGACATGTCGCGTGTCTCTCCTATGCATGTCACGTGCCCCATTGGGACATTTTTTGTGTTCTATTAAAATATCTTTTTTCTTCTATCTTTATCCCTTTCTCTTCTCGTCATTGTTGTTTCATCTCTGCACCAGCGACATTACCCATAGCAAAAAACTAATAAAAATGAAAATAACAACAACAAACAAAGGCAGATCTGTTTCGCTGTTGAGGAGAGATTGTCGGAGCTCGCTTACAAGGGTAACGACGACGGCGACAGGGCTAGATCTTGTCCTATGGGCGATGTCGTTGATATTGCGTGAGACACAGTTGACCATATGAAAATAAACCTTAATCAGAGCTTTTTTGGCGTTGATTTCTTCTTTTCTGGCGCAGGCGAGGACAACAACAATAGGGCCAAATCTCGTCTTGTGAGTGACATTGTTTGTCCACTGTGAGACACCATCAACCAAATCAAAAGAGAGAAGGAAAAAGGAGAGGCCAGATCTCGTTGTGGAGATCTCCTAGCCCTCATGCCTACAACACTCACCGCTAGTGGAAGAGAGGTTCTGTAACGTCCCGAAATTTATTTAATGTTAATGTAATGTAAATGATGAATTAGTGTGCCATAATTAAAGTTTTAATTTTAATTAGATTATTTGGTTGGATTTTGAGTTTTTGGTTGTTTTGTTAAATTGATGCATTCAAATGATTTCTTATTGATTTAAAATGATGTTTTGAGTTTTAAAACACAACAATTTGTAAAATGTTAAAAATACTCCGTTTTGCAAAACCGTGGGCGGCACATGGTTTTCGCACAGTAAAACCGCCCACCGATTTTCTCTATTTATTTCTTTCCTTCCTCTCTCTCTCCTCACTCTCACGCATCTCCCTCTCTCTTCCCTCTCTCTTTCTCGGCAGCCTCTCTCTCTCTCTCTAATTTCTTCACAAATTTTTTGAACTCCATTTCGAATCCAAGCTTCGAGATAGCAAGGAGGAAGCTCGGGGACGTGATTCGGCAACCGAGAACGCGGATTGAAGCTTCGATTCGAGGTTAGATTCAAAATTTCTAAACTTTTTACAAATTTTCAATTTTATGTGTTTTTGAAATCTAGGTTTGTTTAAGCTTAGAAAACCGTGGATTTGTGTTAAATGAACTTAGAACAACTAGAATCTAAGCTTAGATTGAAGAAAAACGGATTGAATTCAAGATTTTTCATTTTCTCCCTCATTTTCTCATTTTCAGATTTTTGAGGATTTTGAGTCAAAATCTTGTTTAAATGATTCCAAACATGTTCTAGAATGTTTTTCTATCAAGTATAATTGTTTTTCATGCCTGAGATTTGAGAAAAACAAGTTGGAATCCAGATTTGGATTTTGGGGATCGAGAAACCCGTGGCTGGGATTTCTGGATTTTCCCAGTTCGGCAGGCCGGAGTGATGATCGGCAGGCCGGTGTTCTTCCGACCGGCAGGCCGAATCTGGGGAAATGTTCGGCCGACCGAACTTTGCTTCCGGCAGGCCGAACTGTGCAGTTCGGCAGGCCGAAGCAGGGCGTCCGGCAGGCCGACCGAGGCATGGAAAATTTTGTGATTTTTACCCGTTTTCACTGTTTTGAACCCAGATTTAAATCCCAACATTATAGGATGATTTTAAAGGTACAAATGGCACATTAGGACATCATGAAATGATTTAGTAACATAGAATGTCTCGAACTAGATATTGATCGACTTAGTTTGTATCTAGGATAGTTCGTGGTTTCGTAGAGCTAACGTATAACGGACCGGGATTGCGGTGTGGGGTACCGGCACGAGTATTGAGGTAGGACTTCTATCCTATTTCTTTGGTAGCCTGGTTTTGAAATGATTTGGCTTTGAAAAGGATTTCTATCAAAATGTTTTCAACGGTTGTTTGAAAATGGTTTTATCGGTTACATTTTAATATACCATGATCTGAAATGAATTTCATAATAAATGTAATTGACAACACTCGGTAATAGGGTTTTGAATGATAATGATAATAAACACATGGGCATGATGCCATATCAGAGATCGGGTCGTGTAGCGATCGACCTTGGGGGCAGGTCCCGAAACCCAGCTGGGCCACTACGGTGGTGATATCATGGTTTGCCTAGGTAAAAGTAAATTGATGTTTTGATTTGACTAGTGGACTGTTCTGTGACAGAACGGTTCTACTCAAATTATTTATTTATTTATTTAAGTTTCCTCTGAATAACTTCTAATGATGCTATGTTTCTTTGCATTAAACTATTTTTATAAAACATAGTCCTACTGAGCCTTTCGCTCACGTTTTATTGTTTTAAATTCCCCCCCCCCTTCTAGGTGGTTTCCCATTTAGGTTTGGAGAAGATCCTTCGGACCGAACTCAGGAGCAATAGGAGAATTTATTTATATTCTGTATTATTAATCAAGGCATGTAAGACTTAACTTTATTTGTACTTGGACTGTAATTGTATTTGTGATATTGTCAGAACCATGTGTGTGTACAAGTTGTGGGTTGTGGAACCCATATTCACGGTTTTTATTTAATTTTTATTATTTGCTTAATATTTATAAATTCTTTTATAAAATGTGGTGGAAAATCTTCTTAGTTTTTATTTAATTTGATTCTCAAACTCTCGATTTTTAATTAAATTCTCTTTTGATTAATCTAAATATTCCGCCACGTCACCTCCCGTATTCCGGGGCGTGACAGGTTCCGATGAAGCTACTTTGGCGTGCACAGCTCAACATAATCTTCGATGCGAGATCGAAGTTCGAGGATATGGAATCTTGTCAAAGTTCATGGATTTCAAGAGAGAGAAAGACAGAGATAGAGTGTGTTTACAAATGTTGAAAGAGGAAAAAAGAAAAAAAAAACGTTTGGCATCACAAGTTATGGCATTACCCTTTTTGTGATATTAAAAGAATGTTTTAAAAGTGTGACATAAAATGTAATTTTCTCTAAAATTTTGGCATGCTATGGAGCCTCTAAAGCACAAGCTAAAGCCTAGTACTACTCCAATTGTCTCACATCTATCAAATCCTTGAGGAGATTGTTGTATCACCTAAAATGATTCTTTAAATGCGGACGTTTGTAGTATAAAAAGGTTGTCGTATTCATAAGGAGTTAGGTATTGGAAAGATTGACAATCTAACAATTGAAAAGGCAAGGATGGTTTTAACGAGATTTTAAAGAAAATTTTTTTAACAATTTTAAATAAGATTTTAAAACATAAAATTAAAATAGTGAAGCTTCGAGGATCCCTTTTATGTTTCGTAATTGTATGGAATTTTAACTCTAAGTAATAATTATCTAAAGCATTTGATTTATTATATCTTTTCTCATTAATTACAAGCACTTTAACTAATTTTATAAATTAACCTAAAGTGGTAATATAGTAAGCTATAATGCAGTAAGAGTATTGCTATAAAAAAAATAGCAAAATAATCATCTCTCACTAATAATTTAGTACACTAATTATAAAAATTATAATCATTGTCATTACAATTATAATTAACATAATTTTAAGAGAAAAATAATAACAAATCAAAATTAATATAATTTAATGGAATAAATTATTACGTTAATTTTGGTAGAACCTCATCTTATTAAATAGTTTAAGAATACACTATGTCATTCTCTGTTGACAATAAATCAAGCATTACTAAGCATTTACTGTGCCATTTTATGCCTATAATGCAGTAAAAACTCAACTTAATAAATAAGCATGATTTCAGTATTATTAATATTAATTGCAACACAATTAAATTACATAAAAAAGCATGACTGAATTTATGCAAGAATTGGGCAACATAATAGCATTAACAATAATGACTAAAAGCATAGAAAATATAATTTATTCTATAAAAATAAGAAGCATTACAAAGCAGATATAGATTTAAAAACTATACCAGTGTACTACACATATAAGATCATTTCGCTGACTCACCAGACTTTCTACACTAATTTAGGTATTATTTTATTATTAAAAGTAGGGTTGGAGCAGTGCCCTAACAACATCTTCTCCTAAAAAGGGATACTACTAAGTTAAAGAGCTCAGCAGAAGAAAAAAAAAGGAAAGAAATAGGGTAAGGAGTGGCCAAAAGGCCGTGGAGATGTGTTGAATGAAGGGGAGAGTCACTCCCCTTTATAGTGAATAAAATTCACTATTTATAATTTTTTTAATATTACTTTTTATTTAGTTTTATTTTTTATTATTTTTTTGGTTGCATCCTACGCGGATGCAACATTCTATCTTTTGTTTAATTATCCCCTTTGAGAATTAGCTCTAAGAGATGATTTTATTGTTTTATTTTTCTTTTTTCTACCTACCATTGCTTGTCTCTATACAAGTTTGGCTTCAGAATCCAGTGCTTCGCCTGTACCGATCAAATGCACGATAGCCCTCTGATCACTGACCAAAGATTAAAGAAATGACTCAGATTGCATGAAGCTAAGCAGGATTGCATGGGCTGTAGGCTGACCAATGGATTGGTTTGGGTATGTTGATCTGACAGCTGAAGCGCGCCTATATGGGAGCAGCCACACCGAATTCAAAGCACTTCTGAAGATTCTCTTGACACGCCAAAAGACATGCGGATGGCTGAGATCATTTGGTTGGCTTGATCATGCAGTCCGAGGCTTGCCATGTATCCCCCTTTTTATTTTTAATTTCTTTTTTATTTCTTATGCATTTGAGGTCTATTTTTCTCCCATTTTGTATCGTTTTGGTCTGGATTTTAAATCTAAAATTCACAAATATACTAAAATTAATTATTTCACAAACAAAATATTTACAATAATTTTAAAAATATTTATTTTACAATTAAACACTCAAAACACACTAAAAAAATAAAAACTTCTAAAATTAACAAACTTTAAGAGATATATTATTTATGAGTCAAAAATATTATTAAACATAAAAGACACTAAAAATAAATTTTTAAACGTATTTACATATTAAGACACAAAATAATTAACACAAAATGTTATTAATTATAGGATTTAATAAGAAATAAAAACATAAATAAATGATTTTATCTTTAAAAATATATACTTTTACGGTCTCATTAGGGATCGATTAATGCCACACCACAAAAACTTTTGTAGCTTATGCCTCAATAGTAAACATTAGCATATTGTGAAGACAATTTTTACCCCACCACTTTCCAACTCATTTCGATATTATAAGAGCCCAGATTTCTTCTCTCTCTGCTTAAATAGCCAATACCACGTACTCCATCGATGCCTACGCCAACATTGCCCTTGCCTTCGAAACCTTCTAGCCGACCATGTTGATCCATGTAGAGACGCCGACCGCTGTCACGTTCATCTTTGCTCCCGATGCTGCGTGACGACGTGGATATAACCGTGAGGAGATGCAGAGTTCATTGGTTTCCCACTACGATCGCCCCTATGATGCAAAGGATATTGTCAGATCTCCTATTTCTTCGCGCGATGGTTGAGCTCTTACTTGTCGAGTTCTAGAGGCAAGATCGAAGATTGATGACTTTTTTTTCTTTGAGTTGTGCATTTGCTTTGAGTTGTGTTTTTTTAATCATTATTATTTTGTGAAACGCTTATGAGATTTTGTGTGTTTTTTTTTTTTTATTTTTAAAATATTCCGACAATGGTGGTGCCACAATATTGGCTTGTATCATGGCAAATACTACCGGGTATCACGATGGATACCGTCTAGACACCATTATCGTATTTGAATACTGACTAGTATCTTAGTTGGATAACTGATCGATATCGCGGCCTGATACCTTTAGGTTTTATTTGGCATTATAAAATATAGTACCATAATGTTTTCTATAATTGTTTTTTAGTGGTATAAACCAATTCAAACTTTATTTTTTTTTGGGCGTAAATTAAGGGTTAACGAGACAATTGGTCCAATTATGTTTATTGAATTAAAATATGACTCTACTTTATAAAAATTTTATAAATGTCTTATAATAATATCATTAAAATTATTTATATATAATTATATAGTACAATATGTAATATTATTAAAATAATTACTATATTATTAAAGATATTTTTAATGTTGTGTTAGATTTTAATTTTATAATAATAATTTAGGAATGTGTCGTAATTTTTTTTTCGTAAAATTCTACTTTTGGGCCTTAGCCCTGTCTCAGTCAACCTAAAAGGACCAGTTTGATTCAATTCATATCCAAGCTGTAACCATCCAAACACCAGTTTCAACGGCCTAGATTACACCAGGAAGTGTAAAAAAAAAAAGAGAAAAAAAAAAAGCCAAAAGAAGGAGAAGCAAAAGCATCTGTTCGTCTCTCTACCCTTCTGCGAATCAACCATGACGGTCCTTTCTATTCCGACGCTGATGTTGGCGGCGATTCTGGTAACGTCGATGGTGCTAGGGCTTGCAAGAGCGGGCAACACAAACCACGTTTACTCGCCTTGCTTGGACACGAAGGTGGAGATCTCCGACGGCTTCACGTTCGGAATCGCGTTCTCATCGAGGAACTCGTTCTTCAGTGGCAACAACAGTCAGTTGTCTCCCTGCGACCGCAGGCTCGGCCTCTCCAACTCCAATGCGCAGATCGCCGTCTTCAGGCCCAAGGTCGACGAGATCTCTCTCCTTACCATCAACACCTCCTCCTTCTCTCCGGTCAGTTCTCTCTATTGCTCATCGTTATGTCTAAATTTGGTTTCGAATTCATTGTTCTTGAGTTCTAAGTTCTGATTTTGGTAGTGATTTCGATTATGTTCCGTTTCTGAATTTATTAGTGCATTTTGGGGATTTATGTGTGAAGACTGTAATTTCTTTTGAAGGGATTCTGCTTGGCGTGAGTTTTGAGGTTTTAATTTTCAGTTGTTTATATTGTTTGTACAATTATTCTAAATTTGAATCAGCTAGTTGTTGTAGGAATATACTGTTTGATGCTTGGGGCAGTAATGAGCTGAAAATGGTTTGCCTTTGAGGGTTCTATTGTAGTGATTATAGAAGAATGATCAAAATTAGAAATTTTCTATTAGACAATGTCTTTGACTTGGTTTGAAGATTTTGCTAAGCAGTAAGAGTTCCAAATGCTCAAAGTTGGACTAGGACATGCATTCTTCGAATGCTAGAAACGGTACAAGTTTGAGTGATATATCTTATTTCCTGAGAGTCTTGGCTAATCCATGGAAAAATGGGGGAGCCAATACAGAAGATACTTGAATTCACTTCTAAACGCAATTTTCTGAATTTTTTTTTTCAAGTCAAATGTGCCATATCGAACCGTTCTCATTTTCCTTAGAGTTCAATATGTTCTTTTCTTTTTAGCAATCTCTCCTTAGCATTGCTAATTAGACTGGTGGAGCTACCAAAATGATGGGACGTATATAAGAAGTCTAGTTATTCCATTAACTGGCTCAACATGAAATTGACGAATTTAGTTCTAACTTTTCTATTGAGCTCAATGTATATAACAAAGAAAGAAACTTTATCTTGTCCTGATTGTTTGCCTCTTTGTTTTGGATAAAGTTTCAAACTTGTTTTCTGCCTTACTTTTCTATTGAGCTCGATGTATATAACCAAGAAACTTTCTCTTGTCCTGATTGTTTGCCTCTTTGGTTTAGTTAAAGTTTCAAACTTGTTCTCTGCCCTAATAAATTTTTGTTTAATGTATTATGGGTTTATTTCTTATACTCGTAAGTCTATTTTCATCTTTTTGTCAATGGTACTTTGGGGTTTTCACACTTGTAATTTCAGCTGCCCTAGTTTTCTTTATACCAAGGGGGCGCCTTTTTTAGCTTAAGAGAGAAATTTGAGAAAAACACAGAGTTTGAGATGTGTGCAATTTTTGCTTGTAATCTTCATCATCATAGTGAATTACTGCAGTGCCTGAAAGTGAACTTTGTAACTCATATTGAGGATCAATTACTTTAAATCTTGTGTGTTTATTAGATTGTCTTTGGTAATTTTATTGCTCTTGGTAGCAAAGAATTAGGATGTCTAATTTCTTCACACTTTTGTCTGTAATAGGATAATTATGGTGGATACATGGTTGCATTTGCTGGTCGAAAATATGCTGCGAGGTCGCTCCCTGCTTTTGTAGCAGATGGCACCTACACTGTGACCAGCTTTACTCTTGTAAGCATTTCGAACTTCAATCCCCAATTGATTCTGATCTCAGTTTTACCTTCATGGTTACCTGGATAATCTAAGAAGCTTTTGTACTTATAGGTGCTCGAGTTTAAGAAGGGCAGGCTCCAAAACTTGTACTGGAAAAGGTATGGTTGTGCCAAATGTCAGAGTAACTCTAGCTTTGTATGCCTCAACAAGCAGGACTGTGCTATCAAAACATCGAGCTGCAAAAACCATGGAGGCTCTGTAGATTGCAGCCTCGGAATACAGTTGGCGTTCTCTGGCACGGACAAGCACCTTTCGGCTCTCAACTCATGGTATGAGGTCGATAACCTTCGTCAGTACTCGCTCTACAGTTTATACTCAAATCTCAAGGACTCTCTGACTGGCCAGTATAACAAGATATTTTAATTGCGTTGTAGCCTGTAGATGTATTTTTCTTTCCTTTTTGATCGTGTGCTGTAATTCTTTATTACATTCGGTCTTTTTTTCCTTCCTTTGATTTACATGTATGTTGAGCTTTCTCTCTTCTTCACCACGTTTTGGAACCCTCCATCGAGGAAAACTCTTCGAACCTATGGTGTGTAAATTTATATGTGAAACATGTACTAGATATTGGGTTTCATTGCGTTTACGTTCTTTCTTGGTTGTGTCGTTGGACTGGCATTATCCTCTTAAGATGGTGTCCTCTAGATTTTATTCTAATTGATTAGGGACTTGTAGGATTGGGAACTTTTCCACTCCAAAAATAGTTAATTGTTTCCAACACGTTTCAAATGTTCAAGAAGTTTCACTAACCGCGTAATGAATAAGTGCTGGTAATCCACTGGGATATACTATGTAAACGGTCTAAGCATGGGGCCCCTGGCATTTTTATTTTTTATTTTTTTAAAAAAACAATTGAGATTTATTTGAAAATGCGAGACTGCATCATGAATCATGATCGATGAGAGGTTCAACTCCACAAAAGCATGACGAGAACGCAAGCTTAAATATTAACTGTAGAACGCGAAACATTGATATTCAAAATCTCAAGCCAATGTGGCGTTTCTAAACATAGTTCTGCAAACTAAGAACGTAGTTTAAAAATTAATTAAAACCAAGAATTTGAACTAAAATTAGTTTAAAAATTCAAAATTTGTGAGAGAGAATTTTGTAACAAAATTGATTTAAACCACAATTATGGCTTGAATTAGGTTCAAAAACGCCACTTAATTTATGGTAGCAGGTTTAGCCTAGAAGTAATTTTCTAACCTAACTCGTCAACCCACCTCAAAGTCTAGGAAAAAGAAAAAAAAATCTCAAGCTGAATCTCCTTGTAAACAAATTTTTTAAGGGGTAAAGAAATGATAAAGCTTGTTTAAATACTATTAGATTCATAAGTTATGAATCTAATAGTATTTAGAAGTCATTTTCCAATGATAAGAGGTCTTTTGAGGTAAAGCTCAAAATCAAAACTATGAGGGCTGAGACCTAAACCAAATAATATAATACAAAATGAAGATGTGGATAATGGTATTAGAATTAGGAGTTAGCTGAAAATATGACGAACAAATATGTTGGTCCCAAAAAAGTAAGGTAATTGTGACAATCATTAATTCTTGAGGTAAAAGGACAAAAAAAGGATAAATTGTGGGCTCTTACATTATTTATAAAATGTTATAACTTATATGTGGTATAAGTAAAGATATCATCTCCTAATAGTAACAAGGATTTTAAGGCATAACTCAAAAGCAAAACTCGGGGTGTAGACTGTTATAAAAAGAAAGTGAAGGGAGTAACGTAAGAGAGAGATAGGAAAAGCTCTTCTGTTGTTCCATTTTAACATGTGTATGGGGTGTCTGTAACGTCCCGAAATTTATTTAATGTTAATGTAATGTAAATGATGAATTAGTGTGCCATAATTAAAGTTTTAACTTTAATTAGATTATTTGGTTAGATTTTGAGTTTTTGGTTGTTTTGTTAAAATTGATGCATTCAAATGATTTCTTATTGTTTTAAAATGATGTTTTGAGTTTTAAAACACAACAATTTGTAAAATGTTAAAAATACTCTGTTTTGCAAAACCGTGGGCGGCACATGGTTTTCGCACAGTAAAACCGCCCACCGATTTTCTCTATTTATTTCCCTCTTCTCTCTCTCTCTCCTCACTCTCCCGTGACATTCTCTCTCTTCCCTCTCTCTTTCTCGGCAGCCTCTCTCTCTCTACATCTCTCTCTCAAATTTTTGAAACCACATTCGAATCCAAGCTTCGGGACAGCAAGGAGGAAGCTCGGGGACGTGATTCGGCAACCGAGAACGCGGATTGAAGCTTCAATTCGAGGTTAGATTCAAAATTTCTAAACTTTTTACAAAATTTTCAATTTTGTGTATTTTTGAAATCTAGGTTTGTTTAAGCTTAGAAAACCGTGGATTTGTGTTAAATGAACTTAGAACAACTAGAATCTAAGCCTAGATTGAAGAAAAACGGATTGGATTCAAGATTTTTCATTTTTCCCCTCATTTTCTCATTTTTGGATTTTTGAGGATTTTGAGTTCAAATCTTGTTTAAATGATTCCAAACATGTTCTAGAATGTTTTTCTATCAACTATAATTGTTTTTCATGCCTGGGATTTGAGAAAAACAGGTTGGAAACAAGATTTGGATTTTGGGGATCGAGAAACCCGTGGCTGGGATTTCTGGATTTTCCCAGTTCGGCAGGCCGGAGTGATGATCGGCAGGCCGGTGTTCTTCCGACCGGCAGGCCGAATCTGGAAAATGTTCGGCCGACCGAACTTTGCTTCCGGCAGGCCGAACTGTGCAGTTCGGCAGGCCGAAGCAGGGCGTCCAGCAGGCCGACCGAGGCATAGAAATTTTTGTGATTTTTACCCGTTTTCACTGTTTTGAACCCTGATTTAAATCCCAACCTTATAGGATGATTTTAAAGGTACAAATGGCACACTATGACATCATGAAATGGTTTAGTAACATAGAATGTCTCAAACTAGATATTGATCTACTTAGTTTGTATCTAGGATCGTTCGTGGTTTCGTGGAGCTAACGTATAGCGGACCGGGATTGCGGTGTGGGGCACCGGCACGAGTATTGAGGTAGGACTTCTATCCTATTTCTTTGGTAGCCTGGTTTTGAAATGATTTGGCTGTAAAAGGGATTTCTATCAAAATGTTTTCAACGGTTGTTTGAAAATGGTTTTATCGGTTATATTTTAATATACCGTGATTATGAAATGAATTTCATAATGAACGTAATTGACAACACTCGGTAATTGGGTTTTGAATGATAATGATAATAAACACATAGGCAGGATGCCATATCAGAGATCGGGTCGTGTAGCGATCGACCTTGGGGGCAGGTCCCGAAACCCAGCTGGGCCACTACGGTGGTGATATCATGGTTTGCCTAGGTAAAAGTAAAATGGTGTTTTGATTTGACGAGTAGACTGTTCTGTGTCAGGACGGTCCTACTCAAATTATTTATTTATTTATTTATTTATTTATTTAAGTTTCCTTGGAATAACTTCTAATAATGCTATGTTCCTTTGCGTTAAACTATTTTTATAAAACTTAGTCCTACTGAGCCTTTCGCTCACGTTTTATCTGTTTTAAATTTTTCCCTAGGTGGTTTCCCCTTTAGGTTTGGAGAAGATTCTTCGGACCGAACTCAGGAGCAATAGGAGAATTTATTTATATTATGTATTTATTTAATCAAGGCATGTAAGACTTAACTTTATTTATACTTGGACTGTAATTGTATTTATGATATTGTCAGATCCATGTGTGTGCACAAGTTGTGGGTTGTGGAACCCATATTCGCGGTTTTTATTTAATTTTTATTACCTGCTTAATATTTATATATTTTTTTTATAAAATATGGTGGAAAATCTTCTTAATTTTTATTTAATTTGATTCTCAAACTCTCAATTTTTAATTAAATTCTCTTTTAATTAATCTAAATATTCCACCACGTCACCTCCCGTACTCCGGGGCGTGACAGAATGGTATCAGAGCTCAAGGTTATGAACCTTGGGAATTGTGCACACATAGGTTTGACAATGAAATACCTCTGACAGTTCAAATTTTGTTTTCAGAAGTGAGAGAATGGCACCTAGACGTCGTTCGACTACTGACGCTGAGTTCGAAAATGATGAGAGCATGATGAGGTCTATGTTTGCGGCTTTCCGGCAGATGGCAGCCAGGGCTAGACCGGAAGACTCCAGTGTTGGTAGTCGGCATGCTTTCTTTAAGGAATTTCGGCGGGCGTCTATTCTGACTTTTGATGGCAATGGGGATCCGCAGTTAGCAGAATATTGGTTGGATTCGATCTTGAAGCATCTGGATACTCTTGGTGTGCCTGAGGAGTATCGTGTGGAGTTTGCGGCATATAAGCTCGAGGGTGGCGCCAACACCTGGTGGAAACAAACTAAGCGTCTGGAGCGCGGTGGCGATATCGGTTGGGACAAGTTCGAGGAGCTGTTCTATGATCGGTATTTTCCGCAGGGGTATAGAGACCAGAAGGCAGCTGAGTTTTATAGATTGCAGCAGGGTGATCTTTCAGTTCGGGAGTATGAGGCAAAGTTTAACGAGTTGGCTAGATTTGCTCCATCAGCTGTGGCATTGGAGCGCGAGAAATGCATCAAGTTTCAGGAGGGATTCAAGGCTCCTATTCGGCGGCAGTTGGTTGCTCTACGGCTTAGGAGTTTTGGAGAGCTTGTGTCGTTGGCGATCTCCGTGGAGAATGATTACGTGCAGTATTGTGAGGACCGAGCCAAGGCTTCAGGAGGACCACAGAGGAGTGGCAGGAAGAGCATTAGTAGTCGTCCAGCTCCGGGGAAAGGCAAGCAAGGCGGTGCGACCAGTGGCAATAGCAGTTCGTCTGGCAGCGGGCGTAGCAACCCCTACAACTTTCATTGTCATTTTTGTCAGCAGCCCGGACACATCAAGAGGAATTGCCCGATCAGGAGTGCTCGTCTTGGATCACAGACCGGGGAGGATGCCAGTCGTTCATCTCAGCCTCAGCCTCAGACCCTACCTCCGCCTCCGCAGTACCCGCAGTTGCAGTATCCGTAGTTTTCTCCTCAGCAATTCTCATATCCGGCACGGGGGCAGCAACCGCAGTATTTTCAGCGCAGTGTTCCTCAGTATAGAGCTTCGAGTACAGGTAGCGTGCAATCATCTCCATCTCAGCAGCATCGGCCGAGTAATCCAGGACCCAGTAATGTCGGTAGAGGAAAAGGAAAGGCGCCAGTGCAGGTTCATGCAATGGCATCTGGAGGGTCAGATTCTCAGACTGGTAACGCGGTTGTCGATGGTATGATTTTGGTTTCCAGATCTTTAGCTCGCGTTTTATTTGATACCGGTGCCTCTCATTCTCTCATTTCGAGTTCTTTTGTACATGCCTTGGGATTAGAAGTAGAAGAGTTTAATGAACCCCTAGTCATAACTTCTCCCTTGGGGCGGGTGTGTGTAAATTGTATGTGTAAATCCTGTAAAATAAAGATTGGGGATGAGATTTTGAAAAGTGATTTGATTATACTCCCCATGAGTTCCTATGATGTAATCCTAGGAATGGACTGGTTGTCCAGGTATAGTGCAGTTGTGGACTGCCAACTTAGAAAAGTGACCCTAGTGTCTGATAGGGGGACGGTAATCACTTACCAGGGTGGTGGTGATTGGTTAATGAGTGAGCGTCTCATGAATTCGTGTCTAGGAGGGCGAGGGAATCTAGATTGTTTTGCTTTTCTTGCCAATCTGGATTGCGAGCCCTATGTTTCGAGTGGCAGTGTAGCGATTCCGGTGGTTGATGAGTTCGAGGATGTTTTCCCCGACGAGTTATCAGGGTTACCACCGCATCGGGAGATTGAGTTTGGTATCGAGTTGTTTCCAGGGACATCACCAATTTCTATGGCACCTTATCGGATGGCGCCGGCAGAAATGAAGGAATTGAGGAAGCAACTTCGAGAGCTTGCTGATAAAGGGTATATTCGGAATAGCACATCTCCGTGGGGAGCACCAGTTTTGTTTGCTAAGAAGCACGATGGGACTCTCAGGTTATGTGTGGATTATCGGTAGCTGAATCGTGTTACGGTGAAGAACAAGTATCCTTTGCCTAGGATTGATGAGCTATTTGATCAGTTGGGAGGTTCGCGATACTTCTCGAAGATTGATTTGCGTTCAGGTTATCATCAGCTCAGGATCAAGGAAGAGGATATTCCCAAGACAGCTTTTAGGACTCGGTATGGGCACTTCGAGTTTCTGGTCATGTCTTTTGGGTTGACAAATGCTCCGGCAGCTTTTATGGATTTGATGAACAGGGTATTTAGGCCGTATCTGGATCAGTTCGTGATCGTGTTTATCGATGATATTCTTGTGTATTCTAAGACTTGGGAGGAGCATGAGCAGCATCTTCGGGTCGTGCTTCAGACTTTGCGAGAGCACCAGTTGTATGCTAAGAGGGAAAAATGTGAGTTCTGGTTGACTGAGGTCAAATTTCTGGGTCATGTCATCTCGGAGCATGGTATTTCAGTGGATCCGTCCAAGATTGAAGCTATATTGGAGTGGGAACGACCAAGGAATGTAGCGGAGATTCGCAGCTTCTTAGGTCTTGCTGGATATTACAGGAAATTTGTAAAGGACTTTTCGAAGATTGCAGCTCCGTTGACGAGATTGATCAAGAAAAATGTCAGGTTTGAGTGGGATGCAGATTGTGAGCTTGCTTTTCAGGAATTGAAGAACCGGTTGACTTCAGCTCCAGTGTTGGTTATTCCTAGTAGTAATGAGCCGTATGAGGTTTATGCTGATGCTTCAGGGCGCGGACTTGGATGCGTGTTGATGCAGCATGGACGTGTGGTTGCGTACGGATCGAGACAGCTACGACCTCACGAGCGAAATTATCCTACTCATGATTTAGAGCTTGCAGCGGTGATCTACGCGCTGAAGATTTGGAGGTGTTATTTGTATGGAGCATCGTTTCAGGTCTTCTCCGATCACAAGAGTTTGAGGTATTTGTTCACTCAGAGGGATCTCAATTTGAGGCAGCGCAGATGGGTGGAGTACATGGAGGATTATGATTTCGCTTTGCAGTATCATCCCGGGAAAGCTAATGTGGTAGCGGACGCGCTTAGCAGGAAGTCTTCAGGGATTCTCGCTTGTTTGATTTTTGAGGACTGGAGCAGGGATGCGACAGTGAGTGAGTATCGGCTACTGTATCATGAAGACGGTGATCGAGTTTCGTTATATCATGTGGAAGCGACTCCAGCTCTTGTTCGGACGATGAAGCAAAGCCAGTGGCAGGATCGGCATTTGCAGGGGATTTGGTCTCGGATTCAGAACGGGGAGCAGTTTGAAGAATGGAGCGTGCATGCAGATGGATTGTTGTACTTTCGGGAGCGTTTTGCGGTTCCAGTTATCGCCGAGGTGACGAAAGCCGTTCTAGACAAAGCTCATAGGTCTCAGTTTGCTATTCATCCGGGGAGCACCAAGATGTATCGCGATTTGAAGAGGCAGTATTGGTGGAGAGGCATGAAGAAAGATGTTCGTGAGTACGTGGCCAAGTGTTCGACGTGTCTCCAGGTGAAAGCTGAGCATTAGAAGCCTGCAGGTCAGCTTCAGCCGCTTCCTATTCCAGGGTGGAAATGGGAACATGTGACGATGGATTTCCTCACAGGTTTGCCGAGGATGGAGCAGCGGCATGATGCAGTTTGGGTTGTGGTCGACAGGTTGACGAAATCGGCGCATTTCATTCTGTTTAGGTCGACGTGTTCGAGGAAGATTCTCGGGGAGTTGTATATGCAGAACATTGTGAGGTTGCATGGAGTTCCTTTGTCCATCACCTCTGATCGAGACACCAGGTTTAATGCTAAGTACTGGAGGAGTTTTCAGGAGGCTTTGGGTACGGATTTGAACTTCAGTACGGCGTTTCATCCTCAGACTGATGGGCAGTCTAAGCGGGTTATCCAGGTTCTTGAGGATATGTTGCGTGCTTGTGCGTTGGACTTCGGTGGAAATTGGAAGCAATGTTTGCATTTGGCGGAGTTCACGTACAACAACAGTTATCAGGCGAGTATCGGTATGGCACCATTTGAGGCATTGTATGGGCGACCGTGTCGATCACCTGTGTGTTGGGCCGAGCTGGAAGATAGAGTTATTCTTGGGCCAGATGAGATTTGTGATAGCAACGAGAAAGTCGCGGTGATTCGGGATCGGTTGAGAGCAGCCCAAAGTCGTCAGAAGAGTTACGCGGATAGGAGACGTAGACCCTTAGAATTCACGGTTGGAGATTTTGTTCTCTTGAGGGTATCGCCTCGTAAGGGAACTATGCGGTTCGGAGTGAGTGGGAAGCTCGCGCCGAGGTATATTGGGTCGTTCGAGATCACTTAGCAAGTTGGTGTGGTCGCTTATCGGCTTAATCTTCCGCCCGAACTTTCTCATGTGTACGATGTGGTTCATGTGTCGATGCTTAGGAAATGTCCACCTGGGCAGGATAAGATAGTTTCGTTTCGCGATGTACAGGTTCAGGAGGATACGACGTATGAAGAAGTGCCGATTCAGATTATCGACCGAAAAGTGATTAGTTTGCGTCGTCGTGAGATACCGTTGGTAAAGGTCGTGTGGCGGCATCACGGGGTTGATGAAGCCACTTGGTAATTAGAGTCGAGTATGCGGGAATTGTATCCGCATTTGTTTTGTGTTTGAGATGAGTTGTAAATTTCGAGGACGAAATTTCTTTTAGGGGTGGAGAGCTGTAACGTCCCGAAATTTATTTAATGTTAATGTAATGTAAATGATGAATTAGTGTGCCATAATTAAAGTTTTAACTTTAATTAGATTATTTGGTTGGATTTTGAGTTTTTGGTTGTTTTGTTAAAATTGATGCATTCAAATGATTTCTTATTGTTTTAAAATGATGTTTTGAGTTTTAAAACACAACAATTTGTAAAATGTTAAAAATACTTTGTTTTGCAAAACCGTGGGCGGCACATGGTTTTTGCACAGTAAAACCGCCCACTAATTTTCTCTATTTATTTCCCTCTTCTCTCTCTCTCTCCTCACTCTCCCGTGACATTTTCTCTCTTCCCTCTCTCTTTCTCGGCAGCCTCTCTCTCTCTACATCTCTCTCTCAAATTTTTGAAACCACATTCGAATCCAAGCTTTGGGACAGCAAGGAGGAAGCTCGGGGACGTGATTCGGCAACCGAGAACGCGGATTGAAGCTTCGATTCGAGGTTAGATTCAAAATTTCTAAACTTTTTACAAAATTTTCAATTTTGTGTATTTTTGAAATCTAGGTTTGTTTAAGCTTAGAAAACCGTGGATTTGTGTTAAATGAACTTAGAACAACTAGAATCTAAGCCTAGATTGAAGAAAAACGGATTGGATTCAAGATTTTTCATTTTTCCCCTCATTTTCTCATTTTCGGATTTTTGAGGATTTTGAGTTCAAATCTTGTTTAAATGATTCCAAACATGTTCTAGAATGTTTTTCTATCAACTATAATTGTTTTTCATGCCTGGGATTTGAGAAAAACAGGTTGGAAACAAGATTTGGATTTTGGAGATCGAGAAACCCGTGGCTGGGATTTCTGGATTTTCCCAGTTCGGTAGGCCGAACTGTGTGTTCGGCAGGCCGGAGTGATGATCGGCAGGCCGGTGTTCTTCCGACCGGCAGGCCGAATCTGGAAAATGTTCGGCCGACCGAACTTTGCTTCCGGTAGGCCGAATTGTGCAGTTCGGCAGGCCGAAGCAGGGCGTCCGGCAGGCCGACCGAGGCATGGAAATTTTTGTGATTTTTATCCGTTTTCACTGTTTTGAACCCTGATTTAAATCCCAACCTTATAGGATGATTTTAACGGTACAAATGGCACACTATGACATCATGAAATGGTTTAGTAACATAGAATGTCTCAAACTAGATATTGATCGACTTAGTTTGTATCTAGGATCGTTCGTGGTTCCGTGGAGCTAACGTATAGCGGACCGGGATTGCGGTGTGGGGCACCGGCACGAGTATTGAGGTAGGACTTCTATCCTATTTCTTTGGTAGCCTGGTTTTGAAATGATTTGGCTTTAAAAGGGATTTCTATCAAAATGTTTTCAACTGTTGTTTAAAAATGGTTTTATCGGTTATATTTTAATATACCGTGATTATGAAATGAATTTCATAATGAACGTAATTGACAACACTCGGTAATTGGGTTTTGAATGATAATGATAATAAACACATAGGCAGGATGCCATATCAGAGATCGGGTCGTGTAGCGATCGACCTTGGGGGCAGGTCCCGAAACCCAGCTGGGCCACTACGGTGGTGATATCATGGTTTGCCTAGGTAAAAGTAAAATGGTGTTTTGATTTGACGAGTAGACTGTTCTGTGTCAGGACGGTCCTACTCAAATTATTTATTTATTTATTTAAGTTTCCTTGGAATAACTTCTAATAATGCTATGTTCCTTTGCGTTAAACTATTTTTATAAAACTTAGTCCTACTGTGCCTTTCGCTCACGTTTTATCTGTTTTAAATTTTCCCCTAGGTGGTTTCCCCTTTAGGTTTGGAGAAGATTCTTCGGACCGAACTCAGGAGCAATAGGAGAATTTATTTATATTCTGTATTTATTTAATCAAGGCATGTAAGACTTAACTTTATTTGTACTTGGACTGTAATTGTATTTATGATATTGTCAGATCCATGTGTGTGCACAAGTTGTGGGTTGTGGAACACATATTCGCGGTTTTTATTTAATTTTTATTACCTGTTTAATATTTATAAATTCTTTTATAAAATGTGGTGGAAAATCTTCTTAATTTTTATTTAATTTGATTCTCAAACTCTCAATTTTTAATTAAATTCTCTTTTAATTAATCTAAATATTCCGCCACGTCACCTCCCGTACTCCGGGGCGTGACAGTGTCACAGAGAAGTGGACGTATGTATGCGTGCGTGTGTATGTGTGCGTGCGTGTGATTAATTAGTGGCAGTTGTAACGTGGACCGAGTAGAGGCTTCCGCTCACATTGAGTTTTTAATATTTTATATATTAAAATTAAGGGTTTGTTTGGTTCGAGTATTTAAATAGATAAAGATTTAAATTTTTGTGAAAGAAAATACTGTAACAAAATAATTCAAACTGTGATTCGAGTATCGAAACAAACAGGCCCTGAAACTTTTAGAATTTCTCTACTTTGCCCACACACAAAATTCGTGATCCCACGTCAGCCCCTCAAAAATGAAGATACTGTGCATTATTTTCAAATAATCGAATGAAGATATTGTGCATCATTTTCAAATAGTGGATAATCGCCATCCTTTTTAAACATATATGTATTGGGTAGCTTTTGAAAAATATTGATAACTATTTTTATTATTAGTTCTAAATTTGGCTACGATTAATAGAAGCAATCCCATTTTACCCCATACAATTAAAATGGCACAAAACTCACTTCTCCCCACGAGTTATCATAAGTAGTTGTAACTTTGGTATTTCGGTCAATAATCATAAATTTTTAATGGTTTTAATCCTATATAGGCTACATGACTAGTTGACAAAAAGCAAAATAGAAGGTGATGACAACAGGGGGTTGTGGCTAAAGGAAGAGGTTACGCCTAAGTTTGAGCAAGAAAGAATTTGCAATTCTTTTTTAATTTTTCTTAAATTAGTCTATTTTGTATAAATTTATTACGTTGCTCTTTACAAATTAATCACACGAGCCATGCATAATTAAAGCCATCAGAAATTGACGCCTCAATGACAAAATATTAAAATTACAATTTATTATTATTTTATGGGGATTTTTGTGTCGTTTTAAATGAAAAAAGAGAAAATGAGATAACGGTTGATTTTAAGAGCCAATTTTTTTCCACGTTACTTTTAAAAATAAAAATAAAAATAAAAATCAGTATTCGCCCCCACTGAATTTGAAGGCCGATGGAATGATTGAAACACGACAACAACCAAGCTTTAATTTTCTTTGAGTGTGTTTAGAAACATAATTAGAACTACAAGTTACAACTAAAAGACAGTATCATATGAGAGCTTTATACTATCCTGAACTTTTACTTTACATTGCAGCATGTAAAAACTTTACTATGTGGCAGTTGAAACTAATTATTAGTTCTAACTGGATTGCCAAAAGAAGCCTTTAACATTAGGGTTATGCTCATATTGTAAGCTGTTGTAACCGTCCTTTTGTGATATTGTTATAATTTTTATTATTCTTTAGGGGTAAATATTGTCATTAGACACTTTAAATCACTAAGGCTTTCCTTCAAGTAAAAAGTTACTAATGCCAGTTTTTCATCATGTTTATTGATTTATTCTTTGCTTTGTTCACTTTGTAACCAATGACCATTTACCTCTGAGCTATGTTATTACTTTCTTTAAGGGATGATTATTACTTACAAGTATTTTTGTAACCTTAAATAATCTCAACATTAGGCCACATGAATAATCTCAATAGTAGTAATTACATTAATTATTTTCCTCAATTTTGTTAAGAAAAAAAGGTTCTGCGTATATATGTTTGGCTATTTATGCTCTTAATAAAAAAGTTGTGCCTATTTGGTTAGAGAAATCTTTGTATCATAAACATTTTTGTTTAACAATAACAGCTTCTATTCAGAAAAAAAGAAGAAGAAGAAAGCACGTATTTTGCAGTTTCGTTTAAGCAATTATTCTTAATTTTATAACAATATTCCGGCCACACGTGATTAATTTAACAAACTAATTGAAGCAGGAAAACATATAACATCATCAATATCGGGCTTGAAAAAGAAACATTTCATAATGTACATTTTTGTAACTACCATACATGCATGGATTAAATCACACGCTCACCAAAAAAGGAAAACAACTTATGTATAATAGATATATTTTTTCTAGAATGTTTTCTTTATAATTTTCTTTATTTTTGTTTCTTTTAACGAGATGAAATTTGAAAAATCAATAAATATTATTATTAAGTCAGGTTTTTTTCTTGGTAGAAATTATTTAGTCAGGTTTAGATGGCTACTATTCGCCATTAATAAATAAGATGTTGTGACCAGCATTATCGTGGTTGTATGTATATATTGCTACAACAAACAGTGCACTAGTTCTATCTAGAAAGGGGAAAAATGGACATAAATAAGTAGTCTCCTTATCCATTATTTATGTTTCCCTATTCAACTTTTTATAACTTGTTACAAGTACCCAGATTTTATAAATACAATTATAGTAGTTAATTTAGCCACAAAACATCCTCAAAAAAATTAAGCCATAAAAACATCCTTTATTGACTCTTTAATAATAAATCAATAAAGATTTATTAATTTTCTGTCAAAACAAATATTTGCCGAACATATAAAATTATAAAAATAATCAATAGTCACTTTTTTAACCAATAAGCGTGTAATGATCTAGTATTTACATAATTGAATAATTACAATAGTAACTACAAGTGCAGAATATTTTTTTATTTATTCAACCAAAAATATTCTCCGATTACCCTGATTTACGTGACTATAAAAGAATATAGTAGTATATGATTTATTTAGGATGTTTGGCAAGCATAGTTAGAACCAATTTTTTAATTTAAAGCACTCTAACATATAAGAGTTTTATACTATAATAATTTTTACCTTTTAGTATAGTATGTAAAAGCTTTATATTATTCTTTAATCAAAAAATTGGTTTTAACCAATTTCCCAAACACTATGTATAAAAGAATATAGTAGTATATATCACACAAGGTTACACGAATCTTTGATTCATCATCAAACTAACAGCATTTGCCGATCATTAAAGTCAAAAATTAAAAAAATATATTCAGACTTTTAGCCAATAAGAATTTCTCTATCCTTAGTATTTATGTCACGACCCATTAAAGCGTAATTATTTTAAAAAAAAGTTCAAATCATTTACTTAATTATCATTACATATCATAACTTGTTTAACAGATATGTTTTTATAATTACATATTCAAAAATACCAAAAAATATAGCTAAAGTTCTACTACAGCAGTATCCATACCCTAACTACACACTTGTCCATCCACCATTGCCAGCTTCATAGTGATATTATTTCAGCCTCTTGGCATGATTCCCTATAGCATAAAATAACTAGGTGAACTATTGCTTAGCAAGTCCAAACATAACCCACAAAATGATTTTTCTACTAACATGTATGATCAAATTACACTCATTTATAAACTTCTGTTATGACATGTACTAACTTAGCTAGAGCCCAATGTTTATACCAAATGTGCATAATAGTCATCATAACACTGAAACTGTATCTTAACTTAGAACTTCTCTTATGTCGAGAGGTTGGTACAATACTTCCTTATGCCCTTTTGGTGTATCATTTACCTGGTTTTTAGATTATGGTGTCATATCATTCATGATGCTCAACTAACTTAAAATGAGTGCACTATCAAAGTATTTAATTTTTTTAGTACTATATTACTTTTTCTCTCCCTCTTTTTTTTTTTTTTTTTTTTTTTTTTTTTAAAGAGAAAACCATTGTTATCCATGCCGTAGGTAGGATTTGATATTTACCTGTTAATTGCACCGTGCTTAATCAAATTTTTTTTTCTCATCCCCTTCAATATTCCCCTACGTGTTTTGTTTTGGACAATTTTTCGTCATTGACAATCTTACTTAATATCGACCCACATGTCAATAGTCAAACGTAAACACTAATTACCACATTTGGTCATTAGTCGGTTCTTTAGAAGCTTAGGTGTATCGGAACTTATTCGCTCATCTACCAATGCCTTTCCATCACACTTGATACTAGGCGAATTCCTACTAAGGGCCTTGCTCTAATTTGAGCATTTCGGGGTCTGTTTGATCTTTTTTGTAAAGAATGACATTTTTGCTCTCAACGAGTACTTAAGACGTTCCGAGCCTACTTTTATTATAAAAACTTACATTTTGTTCTTTTTTTTTTTTTTTGTAATAATGACAATGAAAACGAGGTGTTGGTACTCATTTTATGGTAAAAACTCATTTTGACTAAACTTCATTTTGACAATGAAAATTTTGACGATTTTGCCCCCAATTTCAAAATCAACCATGTTACATTATTGGGTACGAAATTTTTTTTTCCAATAGGGTATAAACTTTCCAAAGTTTCTAAATCTAATTTCTTTAATTAAAAACTTTCTTCATTTCTTTTTTTCTTCTTTTTTAATTAAAAATTTTGTGGTTAAAACTTCCAAAATTCATAACTCATGAACCATGTAGAATTTTTGCAAACTATCTATAGTTCTTAACCTTTTCAATGAGTTCTACAACTTTCATGTTTTAACTTTCCTGAAATTCGGATTGCACAGTGGGGTTTCTGGCCATTTTTCAAAACTAACCCTAAAATAATAACTTTACAATTTTATCCTCAAAGGATTTTACAAACTTTTGTTCATAAAAATGGTCACTTCTATTGTGTCGGGCATAACCAACATTTTTTCAAAAAATTCAGTTGCTTTAAAATCCATCAAAATAATTAGTTGTTTTGAAACACCGAAAAATTGTTGTTTAATAAATTTTCAAAATTAGGGTTTTTAAGCATATAAACCCTAGTGTCCACACAACTCACATCACTACAAGACACCAAAAAAAAAAAAATCCCAAAAATATGTTATAATGTCTCTTAAGCATGTCATTGTCTCTACTTAGTTATTACATAACGATTACCAAAAGAAAACATAATTTTTTTAATGCATATTTTATAGTTTACCCAAAGTTTCCTTGATGAATTTTATGCTTCTCTAAGAAAATCTCCCATCAAAGCCCCTTCCAAAACCAAAAGAAAAGTTCTAAAGAAAATGGAGAAAAGCTAGTGTTGAGGTGTTGAGATCCCCGGTCCGAGCCTAGCGAGCACCTCGAACGTATTGCAGAGAAGGTCCCTGCTCGGGGAGGGACCCAGCTTGGATTTGCCTCCTACGGGGGAAGCGCGTCCCCCATGAGTTGAACCCGTATCCTCTTGAATAAGAGGGTCTTAGGGTGTCCCTTGGGTAACAATCCCTCATCCCGCGGGGGGAGCGCGTCCCTCAGGAGTTGAACAGGTATCCTCTTGAATAAGAGGGTCTTAGGGTGTCCCTTGGGTACCAATCCATCCATTTGGAGGGATTGGTACCTAGGGGACACCCTAAGACCCTCTTATTCAAGAAGATATGGGTTTAACTCCTAGGGGACGTGCTCCCCTCGCGGGAGGCAAATCAGAGCTAGGTCTCTCCCCGAGCAGGGACTCTCTAGGCAATACGTTCGAGGTGCCCGCCAGGCTCCGGCCAGGGATCTCAACACCTCAATAGCTAGGTTTTACCTTGAATAAAAGATTGTTTAACTTGATTTTGATCTTGAATTTTCTTGGAAGTTGTTTTTTGATACAAATTGGAAGAAAATTTTAAGGAATGGGTTTAAAGGCCTTTGGGTCAATTGAGGGAGGAAATGAGAATTTTTTTTCAAGTTGTCAAAAATTTTGGTAACTTTTCTTTTTTAAAAGTTATTTTTGGGCCATTTTGCAATTTTCTCAAACTTTGTAGGCAAAATTGAATTAAAAATTCTTGCCTCCACACCAAGTTTTGCCATGTGTCTCCATAGTATAGGTGGCAAAATTTCATCCTCTAATGCAAATGTAAGTGGGTCCCACATCCTTTTTACACAGTATAAATGTACATTGTACTGTATTTAGCCTATACTGTTAGTGTAGAATTTGAATAGATATTATCTTTAACAATCTAAAATTGCACTGACTTATTCTTCCCTATACTGATCATCCCCATCACAGTATTTCATATATCTGTATTTGTAATTTGTCAGTACCATTTTACTATAATGTGTACTCTTTTTACCAATGTATATCTTTTTACATCGCATTCATCAACAAATGAATTATCGACATAGAAATCTTTTACCAGTTTTTCTAACTAGCAACTGACAATTCTTATTGTAACGCCCCATTTTCGGATGTCACAGATGTTGTTACATTCATACATTCATACATAGTTAAAGAAAACATAACCAGGATCCATACATATATTTTTTTTAACAACATTCATTAACTTAATCTATAATTTAATTTCACATTAATATTGATCATAAACTTGCTTTAATAAAGTAAATAAACCAAATCATAAAATCATAACAAATAAAAACATCACATCATTTAAAAGCTATATGCTCCCACAGTTCGGCAGGCCGAACATGATCGGCAGGCTGGAAGTCGTCTAACGGCAGGCCGACAGAGGCTCTACAAAACTGGCCTTTAAAAACTTTCAAAGTTCTGCAGGCCGAAAATGTGATCGGCAGGCCGAACATTCTTACATCGGCATGCCGACCTCTAATGTTCGGCAGGCTGACAGAGCTAAAAGCCTTTAGAAAACTTAATTTGTAAAGTAGATTCAAATTTCAAAATGCGAAAGATCGAACTCTTAAAATGATAAAATAAAATATTTAAAACATAGTTCTTATATTCTTAAAACTTAACAAATAAATATGTCCAAAATGTAAACTTGATTTAAATCATATAAACTTTCTTCTTGGCATTCTTCCGGTTACAATTCATCGTACTTTGCTCACACGCCTTTCCATATCCTACACCTAGTCTATGAGTTTCTTACCCTTATCTACAACATGACATAAATTTGAATAAGCTAAAGCTTAGTAAGTACATATAATTCTCACAACTTAAAAACATTTCATAAACATCTTCATTATTATCATATCATAATAGTGCATTATGCACATTTTCATAGTAACATATCTTTCATTACTTGACTATATTCAAACTTATTCCATTTTATCGTAAGGGCCCAACTGTTGCACCATAAACATCATTGTAGGCGCGCCGTCATGAGAGGAGAATGGTAGCTAATTCTAAACCAAACATGACATCATAACATATCATATCATAGCATTGGTGTGCAACACTTATTAGGTGATACATATATATATAACTTTTATGCTTTAAAACTTGTCATGATCAAACATGCATAACTTTAAATCATGAAAATCTTTCATAAGAAACCCTTTAAGGAAAATCACCATAAAAATCATCATGAATATTATTGTGAACATAATATCAAACCTTATAAAACGTATTATGTTGCAGGTGAGAATGTACTTACTTTTATAGCTAGCTTACTTAATCTTATATATGTCAGTGACGATGCCACGGTCTCAATGTGCTTGTTCCTAAGTGTGTTCATGCCATTTATTCATTTAAAGATACAAAATAAAAATTAATACTTATATTCATAGAATAATACATCCATTCCATAAACAATTACACATACATTCATTTCTTAAAACATAATTTATAACATGCCTTCATGGCCATAATCACCAAAATTATCAACATCAATATATTTCTAACCTCCATGAATTAAAAACTTAATAACTCAACATTCACATAAATTAGAACACCCAAATTGGTAGACCAAAGATATCATTTACACATATTACCATGATTTTTTTTTCTTTAATCATAAAGATTTCATACAATCCTAAACATTCATTAAAAGACGTGAACAAAATAACCTTTAATATACAGGCAGTGAGTTGCATGCATTTTCTAACAATTGGAATACATATATTTTAATTTTAAAACTCATACTAACATCTTATTATCATACATTTCAATATCATAAAATTATTTCATCATCAATAAATTCATTTGAACATATGAAACATTACATAAAACGAAGGTCCAAAATTAACATTGTTAAAACAGTTTTCTTGACCTAATCTCATAGAAATTTCATAACATATAATTCACTCATCAAATCATCACTAAACTTTGCAGTCCATAACATAACATATACATGAACATTCTTACCAAATTTCGTGAAAAACAAAACACATTTACCCCTTGAACAAAAATTACATTTTCAAGCATCATAGTTAAACAACAATATTTTGCTATGAGTGGTAGAGGATAGAAAATTCATAACTTATCATAGAAACATCGAAATAACGTGAAATTTGAAGGAACATCACATAACACATACATGAATAGCATATTAAAAATTCAGAGAAAAATACAATACCTAGACAGAGATACTACAGTTGAATTGAGGAGGAGAAATGCTTTTCAGAAACACCAAAAGAAATGAGTCCTTACCTTAAAAATTTCCTCTCAAAATCCCTCAATTGAACCAAAGAAATTATCAGTTTTTCTTTCAAATATTTGCAGAGAATTTTTGAGAGAAAGAAGGAATGGAATTTGTGGAGAAGAGAAGAAGAAGAGATGATAAGAGAAACGTCTCAGAATGAATGAGAGAAAAGACGTGAGAGGAAGAGAGAGATAGAGAAAAAGAATGTTAAAAAAAATTTAACATAATGAGCATAACGTAAAAAAAGAGAGAGTCAAAACTCTTTATTAAGTTAGAAATTTTCTGACTAGGATTGAGACTAATTGCGTGGAGAATGGAGAGCAAAGAGGGAAAGTCAAACAAATCATCTCATCTTACCATATTTTTGCCTTCTAAAAATACTAAAAATAGGAAATCATATCAATCAACACCAATCAAAGAAAAGTCAATGATTTTATTTCCATAAATGAAGAAATTAATCCATAAATATGTCAGTTAATCACAATAAACCACCCATTTAACGTAATCATCTCAACCATAAATTTGGAGAGATTTCTTCTGACTGTTCATCAGCTGTCATCGGCCTACCGATTCACCTCATCAGCCTGCCGATTCCACAAAGTTCGGCATGTCGATTCTTGGCAGACTTTTCGGCCTGACGAACTGTCCTTAAAATACCATACATTATAACATTCAAGTCATCATTGCATCATAATTAAACATACATTAAAATTAACATGAACACTTGAGCACAACGATTCCATGCGGTCGTCACCTGTCATAAAACTTGAAATAAATAGTTAGTAACATTAAGATCATAAATCATAACATATAACATAAATTATTAATAAAATTTTCTTAATGTCGTTACTAACTTAACATGATCCGTTACATCAAAATTGGTGGATGTTACACTTATACTGCTTAGACTATGGTATAATAATTTACTTTAATTAACATTTATCTCTCGTTATCAATTCATACCACAAAATTTATATTTATTATGATATAAATTCTATCTTGAAAGCGTTTTGCAAAAAAATAAAAATAAAAAATTAGGCAATCATACTCACAATATTTGTATACTAGAAATACTTCCAATTGCACAAAATTTACAAATATAATTCACATTAATATTATCTGTAAACATTTCATTTTATCGTAATTTTACAAAATATGATTTATAATGAAAATGCATTATTTAAGTTCAAGTGAATTTTAGATTTAAGTAAATGAATTTTTTTTGAACATAACAATTTAAAAGTTTAACTCATTGTTGCAATAAAGTATACAAAATGTTATAAATGAATCATTGATTTTCTTTTTAACCAATATACATTCGTCGTAATTATAAGTATTTACATAACTTTGACTTATTATAGTAGTAATGAATAACGCCAAACAAATCATAAATTTGTCTCTTAACTAATAAGTATTCACCAATCATCGATATTTAATAACTCTAAGTAATTATAGTATTTACAAATAACGGCAAGCGAATCATTGATTGACCTTTAGCTAATAAGCGCTTCTCGATCATAAACATTTTACATAATTTTGAATAGTTATACCCAATAACTGATTTGCTTGTTAACCAATAAAAATTTGTTCATCATTATTTGTATAACTTTAGATAAATTTGAAAGACTATTTAGTATAATATAGTATTCAATCAGGTTTAGGTGGTTGTAATTCACCATTAATAAGTTGTTATGACCACCATCGTGCTTAAATGAATACGTGTATAAACATAAACAGAACAAGAGTAGTTCTATAAAAGAAAAATAAAATAAAAGTGAAAACGGGCAGTCTTCACATCCATTGTTTACTTACTTTAGCCTATTCAACCTTTTCATTTGTTTTAAGGAATGACTGATTTTCTTATATATTATTATAATAGTTAATTAAGCCATAAAAAATAGGCGAATTAATTAATCAATAAACATTTGTTAATTCTCTCTAAAAAAAGTATTTTTCTAATATATAAACATATAAATTTAAACAAATAATTAATTCTCCTTTATAACTAATAAGCATTCGCCGACCAACAGTATTTACATAGTTTGTAATATTTATATCAGTAACACTAGTGCCAAAGGAATCATTAGTTTACCTAATTAAATAATTTAACCATGAAATATTCTCCGATTACCATGATTAATACGACTATAGACAAATATAGGAATATATCACACAGCGTTACATAGATATTTATGATTTGAACTGTGGGTTTTAAACTGGTGGTTTTGAACTGACGTTTGGAATATGAAGGTTTAAAATAAGAATAAAACATCACATCAAGTTTGAAGCGAGAACTGGAGTTTAAAAAACTATAGTAATGAAATAAAAACGAGAGTAATAATGGTTTTTACTATAGAAAATAATTTAAACGGTAAGAATTTGAGGGGGACAAAGTTTAGATTTTGAGGTTTAGACCGCTTTAAAACTGCCTCCATAATTTAAACTAGCCTTAGTTATTACTCCACTAAACATGAGTTTAAACCACCTTTATGGTTTGAACTGCCTTAAGCGGTTTTGAAGCCTTTTGGTGAATAAGAATCTGTTAGTCCAAAGTATTTCTAACTTGGACTCATTGTAGCCTTTAAGAACACTAAGAGTCCTATGAATCATTGATACCCCTTTTAAACAATAAGCATTCATCCTCTATCACTAGCGTTTACATACCTTTGAATTATTGTAGCATGCAGTAACAAATAGCACTAAGCAAATCATTGATTCATCTTTTAACCAATAAACATTTATCGACCGCCTATTTTACCCAATTTTGAATAATGATATTAATAATAAATAACGTCAAACAAATCATTGGCTCTCCTTTTAGCCAATAAGCATAATTCAATCAAAAATATATACATGACTTTGACAAAATTATAGTAGTAACGAATAAAGCTAAATTAATCATTTATTCGCTTTTCAACTAATAAGCATATGATCATCATTGTTGATCTAATTTAGATAATTGTAGTAGTAACTAATAACGCCAAATGAATAATATGTTATCTACCTTTCAACCCATAAGCATTTACGAACACCAAAATTGTTGGAATTAAAACATGAAATGCAGCGGAAGGAACGGATCGTTGACAAATAAAAATTTTCTAAAAACTTTGTTTTATCGGGAATAGATATATAAATTTAATTACAGAAAGCTTTAGGAATTTTTTACTAACCTTTTGAAGACTATCAGGGTATCCTAGCTTTCCTCTTTGACACCACGATCTTCCAAACCAGGCCTCCACACCAATGGAAAGACGAGTGGGCGTCAAACTACAAGAATGAATTATCCTCACACTTTTCTGAATCTGCTATGTACTCAACACATGAGATAACAGACCTTTTTCTTTAGAGAAGAACTCTCAGTTTTTCTCTCTAAAAATTATGTGAATAAAAATTACTGAGATAACTGTCATCTCTCTCTTTTTATAACTGAGCCATTAGTCATTTTTCTTTCCCTTTTCTTTTCCTTTCCTTTTTCTTCTTTTCTTTTCCGTTTGTTTCTTGTTACCCGAATCCTTATTCGGTCAACACTTCACACACATATGCACATGTATAAAAAAACTTCCCCTTTTTTTTTCTTTTCTTTTCTTTTCTTTTCTTTTCTTTTCTTTGACCGAATCACATATATATATATATATATTAAGTAAGGAAACGTGAAAGCCTCACGCTGCAACCTTTTAACTTTTTTTTTTATAATATTATATTAATATATATATATATTAATATATTATAAAATCTTATATATATATATATAAAAAGATTTGGTTCAAAACCATATATATATATTTATATATCCAAATATAAATTCAAAAATAAATCATATTTATTTAAGAATAGATTTTAACAATTATCAATTAATTAACTAATGCTCAGTTAAATGTGACAACATTTATCACATTACATTATGTGTCACAGAGAACATTTTTCTGTGTCACGTTAATGATTCAAGTGTGAAAAATTAATTCAGAATTCAAAAATTCTAAATTAAACATGTATAATTCATTCTATGCAAAATCCAATATAGTGTTACAGAGGTGGTATTGGGGGACCTATGGACCTATAACCCAAGCTCCAATAAATTTGACATTTAATTAAACTCTTTAATTAATGTGCCAAATTTATTAGTTTCAGTGTTACTCCACTAAAAACCTGAAACTGAACTCTTGAGATTATAGTATAATTACTCAAAGAAAATTAACGAGTAGTCCATTGATATAATCATTACATATAAGTCAGTCCTCCATAAATAGTTCATAATAAGAGCTAGGTTCAATTTCCGTTCACCTCTCTTATTACATCTTTATCCTTGAGTTCCAATAATTCTCTAATGAACAATTAATTCATAATCTTATTATGAACGAGCGCTCTGATGTTCAAACCTTGAATTATCACTCAAGAGAACTATTTTTCTAACTTCCAAAGGGAAGGAATGGATTCCATATCTGTATAATATTATTCCCAGTCATTTATTACTTTATGTTTCCAAGATGCTAAGTTATAATCTGTGCTTAGACAAATCTTACTATGCAAGTCAAAAAACATAATGTAATAAATGGGAGTCTAATAAATACTCAGGATTAAGACTGTCAAATATATGATCATCATAGTGATAAATTTGAATACTCTATTTGTAACGGATGATTATTAGAGATTCATAATTTATCTGGTCCAGTCCTATATAATCTCATTATATAAAGTACCTCCAACCCAATGTCTCTACATTAATAGTCCGGATAATGACTATTTCATTTTAGATGAGATTGGACCGTACTTGTAATTTTTAATTAAAGATCCCAAACTTTAATTAATTATTACGGACTATTTATATTATTATCTATAAATTTTATCCCCAAGCAAATAACACTTATATGCTAAATTTATAGTCACATAAATAATCATGGAATTTTCTTGATGTTTATAAATGTATTCATAATACATATAATCAACCAAAATAATAATAAATGTCATTTTATTTATTTATTAACAATATGTACAATGTCACAGCTTTTAGGGCACCAAACCCAACAACCAAAATAACATGACTACAAATAACACAAATATTTTACATTCAATCTTAAACGAAATCTTTTATTTAATCTTTAAATTACACTCACTACTAGTGGTTATAATATTTATGTTCCATATATAATATTAAACTGATTCTTTATTCACCCCCAAAATCAGTAGGCATTTTCCGATCATTGGTGCTTATATTAATTTACTCGTACGTCAATTTTATTTTCGTATTGGTTAATTGGACTTCGTGCTTATGAAGAATACATTCGGCATTTTGTTTTTCAATTCAAATTCCACAATATTTAACAACTATATTCTAATGCTTGTAATAAAAAACTAAAGAAGGAAAAACAACATTTTCATTGATAAAATCAGTACAGAAATTCCAACGTCAATATCTCTCGAGGAGTGATGCTAGTGTTTTACCCAAACATGTACCTGAAAAAATCTAAATACAAACAACATGAAAAAGGAAATAAATAAAACCAAGGAAAAAGACAACGTTTGACAGAAACAAACAATCTGTCCTCTTTAAAAGAAGTATATTGTCTTTTTTCCCTACATGCAATGAAACAGAACAAGTGTACATGCTGAAATAAAAGGAAATAAACGACCCACTAGCCTAGCTTGCTGTGTATAACATTGTTAAGTTTATAGGGTGTTTATGGTCAAAAGGGTGTCTCTATTATTCCAATAAAAATACAAGTGTATCAATAGAATTAGCCTCAACCAATTTTATTTTTCAATTATTACAATTAACATGATTATAAACAAGTATAGCGGTATATATCACACAATGTTGCATAAATCTTTAATTCATTTTTAAAGCTAATAGCGTTCGCCAATTACTAAGGTCAAAAATTAAATAAATAGATAAATATTTGTTGTTTAGCCATAAGAATTTTTTTGATCTCTAGTATTTATTACTTTGACTCATTGTAGTAGTAAAGTACAAAAATCGTCATATGAATTATCGGTACGCCTTTTAACAAATAAGCAATTATTGTCCATCATCAGTTTTTACATAAATCAGTGATTCGTCTTTTAACCAATAAGCATTTATCGATCATCATCGGTACTATTTATATAACTTTAAATAATTATAGTGTTATCGAGTGACGTCAAGTGAATCATTGATTTACCTTTTAGCCAATAAGCATTCATCGTCAATCATTAGTTTTTACATAACTTTGGACTATTATAATAGTAATGAATAACGCCAAAAAAATAATTGATTCACCTTTTAACCAATAAGCATTCACTGATCATCGATGTTATTGAATAACACCAAATGAATCATTGATTCCTCTTTTAGCCAATAAGTGTTCATCATCGATCATTGGTTTTACATAACTTTGAACTATTATAGTATTAATGAATAACGTCAAATAAATCATTGATTCGCCTTTTAACCAATAAGCATTCCGATCATCTACGTTATTGAATGACGCCAAACGAATCATTGATTCGCCTTTTAACCAATAAGCATTCACCTATCATCGATGTTATTGAATAACACCAAATGAATCATTGATTCATCTTTTAGCCAATAAGCGTTCATCATCGATCATCAGTTTTATATAACTTTGAACTATTATAGTATTAATGAATAACATCAAATAAATCAATGATTTGCCTTTTAACTAATAAGCATTCTCCGATCATCTATGTTATTGAATGACGCCAAATGAATCATTGATTCGCCTTTTAACCAATGAGCATTCACCGATCATCAATATTATTGAATAACACCAAATGAATCATTGATTCCTCTTTTAGCCAATAAGCATTCATCATCGATCATCAGTTTTACATAACTTTGAACTATTATAGTATTAATAAATAACGTCAAATAAATCATTGATTCACCTTTTAACCAATAAGCATTCTTCGATCATCTATATTATTGAATGACGCCAAACGAATCATTGATTCGCCTTTTTACCAATAAGCATTCACCGATCATCGATGTTATTGAATAACACCAAATGAATCATTGATTCCTCTTTTAGCCAATAAGCGTTCATCATCGATCATCAGTTTTACATAACTTTGAACTATTATAGTATTAATAAATAACGTCAAATAAATCATTGATTCGCCTTTTAACCAATAAGCATTCTTCGATCATCTATGTTATTGAATGACGAAAAACGAATCATTGATTCGCCTTTTACCCAATAATTATTCATCGTCAATCATTAGTTTTTACATAACTTTGAACTATTATAGTATTAATGAACAACGCCAACTGTATCATTTATTCGCGTTTTAACCAATAAACATTCACTGATCATCGATACTATTTATATAACTTTAAATAATTATATTGTTTTTGAATAACAGCAAACAAATCATTGATTCGCCTTTCAGCCAATAAACATTCATCTTTGATCATCAGTTTTAAGATAACTTTTAACTATTATAGTATTAATGAATAACGCCAAATAAATCATTGATTCGCCTTTTAACCAATAAGCGTTCACCTATCATCGGTACTATTTCTATAACTTTAAATAATTATAGTGTTATTAAACAATGTCAGACAATCATTAATTCACCTTTTAGCCGATAAGCATTCACGGATCATAAATATTTGTACAAAATTGAATAATTATAATGGTAACAAATAACATCAAAGAGAATCATTGATTCGCTTCTTAAACAATAAACATGGATCATTGTTGTTTATCTAATTTTGGATAATTATATTAGTAACTAATAACGCCAAATGAATCAATGATCTACCTTACTAGCATTTATCGACAACATGACCATAGATAATTATAGCAGTTACATACACAAAATTACACAAATCTTTCATTCAATCTTTAAATAATCTTTCATTTGATCTTTAAACTAAGAGTGCGCCCATAATTAATTCATTAAGGTTTACATGGTAATAATTACTTATAATGTATATGTGTTACATATATAACATCAAACTAATTATCGATTCACCACTTAATCAATAAGCATTATCCCATTACTAGTACTTGTATTATGTACTCAAACGTCAAATTTATTTTCGTATTAATAAATTGGTCCTCACTCTTAAGAAGAACATATTTGGTTTTTTTTTTTCAATTTAAATCCCGGTATTAATTTAAAATTGCAGCGATATTTCAATATGCTTATAGGAAAAAGTATAGAAATTCCAACATCAATATCTCTCCATGAGAGATGGTCATTTTTTTTTTCCATACATGTACTGAACCAAACTACTAAAAATATGAAAAAGTAAAGAAATAAAATTAAGGAAAAAGAGAACGCTTGACTAAGGAATTTCCCAAAAGATCAAAACCATCAATCCGTCCCCTCGGTGAGAGGAAACATTGCCTTTTTTCCATACATGTAATAAAACAAAACAAGTAAACATGCTGAAATAAAAGGAAATAAACGACCTACTAGCCTAACTTGTTGTGTATAACGTTAAAGAGCACCATTAATGTTTCTGAAGAAACTTTGATCGAAGACAACTCAAGGAAAGTTTGGGAACTAGAAAGAATCTGGCCCAGTAGTTGCTGAAATCACAGTTCGACGGCTCAGGCGCAACACCATGTCCAACATTGTTTCCGTTGCCATTGCTTCCAAGCAACATCTTATAAGTTAGAAGAAATCTGCTCTCCAATCTCACTTTCGGCATAGCCATTGTTGCCTCCATTAATGGCATTATCTCCTTGAGCATACCCTTGAGTCTGCCCTAAAACTAATGGCACTGGTGGAGCCAGATAGTAATGAGTTGAGTATGTGACCCTACTTATTTTTTAAAATTTAGATTTTTACTTATATTTTGCAATTGACCTTTACAGAATAATTGAAATATCGTGCTCTCAGGGAATGACTAAAATATGTTAATGTGCTCCTGAAAAATAATTCAAATTTGTTGTTGCACTTTTAATTTACAAGGAAAATTATTATTATATCCTTATTCAATCATTGAAATATATAGTTATATATTTTCATTCAACAAAATATTAGTAATGTACAGTTATATATTTTCATTTAATAAAATACTATTTCTAATTTTTGCTGTTTCCCTACTAAGAAAAAGTTTTGGTACTGCTCCATGGCCTGCATCAATTCTAGCATCGATATAATTAAAGTAATTAATAGTCATTATTGTTGTTATTCATGTTGTTAATATTATTCCCTCCCAGATAACCTTGAAATGAAATTTTTCTGAAATGGAATTTGAATTATGAAATATATTATTCATTCAGGTTTAGGTGGCTGGATTTCACCATTATAATAGGTAAGATGTTGTGACCAATATCGCGGTTGAATGAATATGTTACTATAAACACAAAGAACAGTAATATCATTTTCAGGAGGAAAAAAAAAAAAAGAAGAACAGCGGTTCTGTCTGAAAGAAAAATAAAATAAAAGTCCACATAAATGGGCAGTCTCCTCATCTATCGTTTACTTTGGCCTTTATATTCAACTTCTTCACTTGTTGTAAGTATTGATTGATTTTCTCATATATAATTATAGTAGTTAATTAAGCCACATATTAGATGAATTGCTTAATCAATGAACATATTCGTTAATTCTCTCTAAAAAAAGAATTTTTAAAATATATAAACATATTAAAGTTAAAAAATTATTTTTTCTCCCTTAAAAAATTATTTTTTCACCTTTTAAACCAATGTAAGCATTCACCTGTTACCAGTGTTTACATAGTTGGTAATATTTACAAGTAACACTAGCGCCAAAGGAATCATTATTTTATCTAATTTAGTAATTTAACCATAGAATATTCTTCGATTACCATAATTAACATGTCTATAAATTCAGCTTTACCGTGCGCCGGTCAGTCAGGTCAAAAATTAAAAGAATAATTGAATATTTGTCTTTTAGCCAATAAGAATTCGTTCCTTGGTATTTCTAACTTTGACTTATGTAGCAATAAAGTACACACGACGTCATAGGAATCATCGACACGCCTTTTAATCAATTATAAGCATTCAGCGTGGAAGTATTTATCAGCCGGTTTGATTCGAGTATTTAAATAAAATATTTAAATAAAGATTTAAATTTTTATAAGAGAAAATATTGTAATAAAATAATTTGAATCGTGATTCGAGTATCGAAACAAACGGGCCATATATAACTTTAATTAGTATAACAGTAGTGTCGGGACCCGAAAATAGAGCACAACTGTTGAAAAATAATTAAAATTAAATTAAATTGTTAAAGTAAAATCGACTTGTAAACAATAATACTAATAAAAAATAATTGCCTCATAAGGGTTTAAAAGTCTATAAACAACAAAATTGTTCAAGACTATTTTCTTTGAAAAACAACAACAAATAGGTAAAATGGTCATTTTTTTTTTTTTTTATTTTTGATGTCGTTTTTGGCTTTTCATGTCATTTTCAGCGTGGAAAATCCCCATAACGATCCAAAACTATTCTTCCACCATTTTTAATCAAAAATCAAGTTTGTAACATTAATCTGAGTGTAAAAATGTTGCATACATATACCCACAATCATCAAAAACTAATTTTTAACAAATTTCACACTTAAAACACAATTTAACCAAAGTTTGAATTTAGAAAGTTTACCTCAAATCCTTGTTCAAAATATGTTTTGATCGTGAAAATCCCCTCATTTCCTTACTCTATTAGTTTGTAGGAGATTGTTTTAGTGATTTTTTTATGAAGAATGAGAAGTTTTGAAGTTGGGCGTCTTTGGGTTTTCTTGATTGTAGTTGCCGTGGAGAGAAAAGAAAAGGAGAAGAGGAAAAAAGGAAAAGAAGGAAAAAGAAGAAGTAAAGGAATGGGAGACAGCCCTTTTTTTTTATTATTTTTTATGAGCAGGTGAAATTGTCGAGGAGAGAGTTAAGAAAACATCTCCCATGAAGACTTTGAGCAAAAATAGCATTTACGTAAATGTATGAAAAATCAGGGCATTTCAATAATTTCACAAAATAGGTGTAGAAAACTTTTGAAAATTTTAAAATAGATAAAATAAGTAAAATTAGACATATTTGTGATAAAATAAAATTTTACAAAATTTATATTAGCACACTAATAATTAAATTTAATATAATTAATACCCTTTTAAAACGGCGGGTGTTATAACTCTACCCTCCTAAAAACAATTTCATCCTCTTCAAAATTTATGTTAAAAAAAAAATTACAAATCCATTGTACTTTTACTGCCAACTCTACACTATCAATGTTATTTGTCCCCAATATAGGCTATCATATCTCAATTCATTTTCTTGAAATTTTAAACTTACTCTAAATATCTAATCTCTCGATAATAGTTCTACTAATAGGCTCCAGATTTTTAACCTTGCATTGTGGCCTTGGAATATGGTCAGAGAAGTGCAAATATTGATGATACCATTTTTAATCCTTTATTGTTTAAACTGTGGTTTATAATTAGATTTGGGGTGTTGCTGGGAAAACATTTGGGTATCTTGTCGTGCATCACAATCTCAACTAAAATAAATTAAAACATAATAGTAATAATAGAATAAATGACACAAATATTGATTAAAAAAACACACATCAAAATAACACATAGAGAGTTTAGAGGGAACCCGAAATTGTAGACAAGCTTGGGGGATCTTTCCATAAACAACTATTCTCTCTTAAAATACAAACACTCAAAATAAATGACATAATTTGTTCCTTTTTTTTTTTTATGGAGCATTCCCATAGTCTACTTTGGCATTCCTACAAAACATTAACAGAGTGCAATATATTTCAGACATGACGTAGATACATTTCGAGAGTACAAAAGACTCTGTAAAATCAGCTATCCAAATCATGCATACATGGAAAATACAGAGGCATCGATAAATAAAAGATCAGATTTTAAACAGGATACGTTTCAAGAGTACTAGTTACTCTGTAATATCAACCATCCTAACACTGAAATCAATGAATCTAAATGTTTTAACAACTGTATGTCATAAAAAAAATGAAGGATGTAGAAGAAAGCGATTATTCAGGATACAAGAAATACAAACGAACATACTAAGGGTAAAGCCAAAAGATTACAAGTGGAGGCTTAAATTCAATGGCCGCTTCTTACTTTCTTTCTTTTAATCAAGCTTGGACTTTGCAGTGACGGACTCCAGATGAATGACTTACATTTTTGTCAAGCAACTCTTCAGCTATTGAAGCAGTAGTAAAGATTTGTCTCCCCGACTCTATAATGAAGTTTTTTTTCATAGTGTAATCTAAAAACTTTAAAAGACTATCATAAAAACTATTTAACTTCAAAAGACCTAAGAGTTTAGAGTGAATGCCTAACAAATTCCTACTAGCAACTATTAATAACTCTTCAAGAGTGTCTAAGCCAACAGGTGATGCTATAAAAGCATTAGAGTTTTAGATCATGTTTTCAAGATACTTAGGGATATCCAAAACTCTCTCATCCCTACCTATGGATTTCCTACCGAAGTTTCTCTCAGCTAGGAGATGAAAGATAATCCCTCCGACATGGCTACTCCTAGAATGTGTTGCTATTACTATATTCCCCATTAACCCCAAGCTACCATCTCTATAAATCAGGTTAATCTTTCTACATGTTAAGACTTGTCCTAAGTGTCCTACAGCTTCTAAGTAAACTCTATCTTTACCAGAATAGAACCACAAAAGACACAGATGGTTTCGATTTTTGTAGATGAATGAGAGGAAGACATATTTAGTTTCTAAGATAGACTGACTCTTTTCTCTTTTTAACTATTTGATTTTTTTTTTTGTTTTAAATCCACTATGCCTAAAATTTGAACCATGAATGAGCTTTTAAAGACATTGGAAATACAAAAGGGTTAAGGAGTTCGACAAGTACATAACTAACAGGTAATCAAGTAATCTAAACAAAATATTGTATAGGTAAAAAAGTAAGAAAAGTTGTAGACATGTTAGACAAGTCAAATCGACTTTTGAAAAATGAGACTTTGACACTCTGAATGATGATACAACTTTTGACAATTGAAAACAAATTGACAAAAGGCACTTTGGCACGACTGTACATCTTTTTCACAAACGAGCACCGAATCTAAAAAATTGTCATAAACAACAATTTATTGTAGAACTTCAAAAAAAGTAAGACGCAAAATCTTGAAACGTCTAGATAAGATTTAAAATTTTCAAACATATTATAGTACAATACATGATGTATCTGACAAGATAATATTTTTTTAAAGAAAACAATAAAATAAAGTATTAATTACAAAAAATTCCCCTGAATATAGGTTTTTTAACACTTTGCCCCATAACTTTAAATCGTAATATTTGTTCACCCTAAAGTATTAACTATTAACAAAAATGGTCATTCTGTTAAAATTTTAAAGGAAAATTGACAAATGACTCTAAAGTTAAGGGTATTTTTTTTATAATTCTAGTTATAAAATAAACCATAAAAATTAAAACTATAATAAAAATAGTCTTTATTGATGATTAAAAACAAAAAACAAATCAATTAAAACCATTATATTATTGGAATCCTTCTTATTTGATATACTAAATTTTATATTTATTGATGATTAAAAACAATAAACAAATTAATTAAAACCACTATACTAGTAGAATCCTTCTTTTTTGGTATACCAAATTTTCTTTAAAATTTATTAATTTTTTACACCAAAAAAGTATTTTAAAATTTTAAAAGTAATATAAATTAGTGAAATGGAAAAGAATATAACACAAATGTATTCAATATAACACAAAATTCTCAAAGAGAAAAAAACTCTAATTGTATTAACAAAATTTCTTTAATATTTTTGAAGTTTTCAGTGGTATTTATACCATTTAAAATTTCAAAATACTTTTTGAGTAGGAAAAATAAAATTTCAAAGAAATTTCGGTATATCTTTAAAAAAAGGGATTCAAATAATAGTATCTTTTTAATTGATTTTTCTTTTGTTTTTAAAAATCAATAAAGATGATTTTTATTATTTTTTGGTGATTTTATAACTAAGATTATAGAAATACCCCTAATTTTAAAATTGTTTTTCAATTTACCATTAAAATTCTAACAAATGACCGTTTTTGTTAACAGTTCATACTTCAGAGAGAATGAATGTTACGTTTTAAAGTTCTGGAGGCAAAGTATAACAAAGGCTATAGTTTAGGGGAAATTTTTGTAATTAATCCTAAACTAAAAGCATACACAAGTCATTCAACACTTACTGTAACAATCTAGAACAAAGAATTACTCTAGATACAAAAAATACTTTTGTTTTTACAAAAAATAGGCACAAATTATTAAACACCTATTGTAATGATTTCAAAACAACCAACACTCAATCGACCTATATGGATTGTGTGACGACCCGCCTACGTGGCCGTCGCTTAACTTGAACATAATCGTAATTTTAACATACTTTAACATAAGTATTGAAAATTACGGAATAAAAATTTTCCTTTCAAATATATTGCAAACCTTTACTTAATCTTTATATCTTTATGCATAACAAATGAAAATATATTTTAAAAATAACTTTTATAACATTTGTAAACACATTGTAAGTCATAACTTGTACTATAAAACTTACTGCATAATAAATGCATCATAAAACTTATAACTTAAACTGTAAAACATTATGCATTACAAAATGCAAAAGGACTTTAAACATAATTATTTCAAATGAATTCTTGATAATAAAGAATTCGTAACATATAATCTTGATAGAAATAGTAATCATTTCTCAAAACATAACTTTGTAAACTAACATATTAACATTAATTTCTCAAACATGAAAAAAAAAATCACATAATAATCATTACGGTTTAACGTATCCATAATTCGTAAAAACTTGCCTTGCATACCTCATAACATTAATCTCTTGAAACATATAATAATAAAATATCCTTAAAACTTTTCTTTAAACATAAAGAAAATTATTTAAGAATTACTTCCTTTAAAACATTCCTTAAAATATACTTAAAAACTGTTGTGACTATTGTCGCATTTCAAGTTAAGGCCTTGCTCAGCCAATACCTTTAAAACCCTTTTTGAATCATTTCTTAAAACTTAATAAGAAACATTTACTGAAACATAGCTTTCCTTATCTTACTTTAACTTTCTATCTTCATTCCTTAGCTTTCGTTATCTTACTTAACTTTCTATCCTTGTTCCTTATCTTTCCGTATCTTACTTTAACTTTATTTATTTTACTTTAGTATTCGTACCAACATCATTACTCATGAGATCATAAACATGATACTTCCCTTGTGGAAGACTTGAGACCATTGAACTTCGAGGTCATGTACCTCACATCTAGGAGGTCAAACTTTAACTTTCTTTCATTACGTCACAATAAGAGGCTGGTATGACACTCCTTTTATCCTTATGTTACCTTCTTATTAACTTTAGTGGGCATTTTAAATGCAATCACATCATATGCAACACACTTGTAAATCATAGCTTGTAGCTCAACGGGTGGTGGTGCTAAGGTGCAATTGGGTTAGGCTTCTAGCTCGCTTAGTCCTCTGAGTCCATTGGGAGGGGCGGTGTCGACCACCTCCTCCGGCAAGGCGGAGTTCCACCATGGTGTGGCGGCGCACGGTAGCGGTAGACGAGCGGAGCAATTCGACAGTTGTTGAGCTGCCACCAAGGGTGGTTTTTGTTTCTCTCATCACGGTAGTCGTGTAGGAATAAGAATCACGTCGATCAAACGTCGGATAGCAAAGATATCTCGCCAAAAAGTTTAGGTTTCTCCGCCACTTTGGGCGGTGCGTGTGGCTTCCTTCGACAACTTTTTGGGTGGCATGGCACCTCATTGGACTCAGCTCATCGAGAGCTTTCCATTGGTGCGAGAGGTGTCGAAAACAGAGGCCGAATCTTGGACTGAGTTTGAGGAGAGAGAAACTATAGATAGAGAAAGTAGAGAGAGAAAGAGTGTAGAGAGAGAAAACATATTTTTTTGGTCCCTTTTTTTTTGCATTTCGTCAAATATTTAAAGATGCTTTTGTTGCTCTTAAAAATTTATACTATGTCGTGGTCGAATTGATCAAATTCTTGATCCGCAAACTTGAAATTTCTGTACACATAACTGTACTCTTATTGAACTGATATGATACAAGAATTTCTACATAATCATGTTAAGTTGGGAAATTCCACTTTTATCACATAATCTCAATTTAAATCTTTTAAATTGAGATTCTTATAATTGCCACCACTATGGCTCATACATAAAATTAATGAATTGTAAACTTTTAGTTTAGCACATTAAAAATAACTATTTTAATGCACTATCATAACATTGCAAGTACTTGACCAAGTAATTTTTGGAACAATCCTTAATTAATCACGTTTATTAATTCTTGGATTTTTTTCGGTCGTTGCAGATTGAGGATTTACTTCCTATCTAGTTTTCCTATGATCTGGCATACAAGGTCTTTAAATGCCACACTCCTAAGGCATTGTCTTTTTGCATAGAATTTGGGCTAGAGTTTAGAAATTACACATTGGGCATATCCACTCAGATGGTTCTGAAGAGAAGCATGGAGGTTATCAAAGTTCTCTTTAGAAAGACTATCCTTGCAGAAATTGATTTTATTCTCTCTATTTACTAACATAAATCTAGGCAAACTATATTCACCATTACAATTTTATAGTCCATATTTGTTACATATGACCTTAATGGCACAGTCTTTTTTTTTTTTCACCACACTATAATTAGCACCCATACCTGGTAGGCTGATATCTTGATTAAAATCACTCAGTCGAATATTTCTTTCTATCAGTATCCTTATATCACTAGGGATGCTGAAACGCATGAGAATCCATTCTCGAGTGATCCTAGACTTATATTTCTTCCTAAGAACTTTCTTAGAAAATGATAAGAAGTATTTTCTCAAGTGTTGGTACTTTGGGTTCATGGTAAAAAAAAAAAAAAGAAGAAGAAGAAAGAAAAATAAAGAGGAAGGAAAAATCAAAGCAGAAAGTTGTAGGTGCTTTTTTAAAAATTGCAAGAGATTTGAGACTTGATGGATGATCTAGATAAGGATTGAGAAGAATCAAGGTAGAAAATTGAAGGATTCTAAAAATTTTTTAAAGAGAGAAAGAAGAAGATCTAGAAAGAAGGGAAAAGATTTAAGAGACTAGAAAGAGAAGGAGGGGTTTGAAGAAAGAATAAGCTCCGAGAAATGAGTTTTGATGCACAATAATAGGATATATAGACACGAAATGGGCATTGTATTGGACATGTGTTGAGGACACGTTTGAGAGTCTGAGTGTGTGTATATATATTGTGTGTGTGTGTGTGTGTGTGTGTGTATATTAATTTTTTTACATGGTCGAATTGAATAAAATTGGGTCAGATCCAATTCGTGTGATCTGTGATGGTTTGGGCTTGGTTGGGCTAGATTGGCCTAACTATTCTTAAAAAAAAGTGGCATGGATTGGGCCCAAATGTCCATGGGCTTGATGGACTATTAAAATCGTGGGCCAACTTGAAATTGGACTAGGCTATTGTGATTTGGTCATCGACCGACCTAAAATGAGAGTCCAATATCAATGTTGGCCCAATTTTCTGTTCAAGCCCAAAGTGGAATCCTTTTTTTTTTTATTTTTGGCCCGAATTGGATCCATCTGAATATGCATATATATATATATATATATATATATATATATAATAACAAAGCAACAGGTCTAACACATGGGCAAAGCATATTTGGAACCTCTTTGAAGTCGTGGGTTTAAGTGTTGAAAAAACAAAATTTTTTACAAACAATTTTTTTTAAAAAAAAAAAAACTGAGTTGGGCCATACTTTGAACTCGGCCCAATTGTTTTGGCCTAGAATGAGTGAGGTTATTTCAAATCTTGACATTTTGGACCAAATTAAACAACAAAGATGGATTTAAAACCTAATTTCAAAAAATTAATCGAGTTAAACAATAAGCCTAATTTCATATAAGCACAATTTTTTTAATCAATAATGGGTCCTTTTGAGTAGTATCCAAGTCATTCCAGGCCAATAAAATTCTTTAGCAATTGCCGCATAGGATGGAGTTGTATAGAGTTGCACAGTTACAAAGATGCTTCTAATTATAAACTTAAATGAAATACCAAACACAGAGAACTAAATTTAACCTCAATTATTATCTATTTTATAGATCCTCAGACTTAAGTTCTTAGAGTCCCAATACCAACTTAAATAATCATTTTTTTTCAATTACGACATCAACTTGTCGATTTCTATTCTTTTAAGACAAATACCCACCTAGAGTTCCAACTCTTAACGTTGTATGGCTTTACTTCTTTGTTCTATAGATCTCTTCAAAACTTTACAATTTTTGTATTGTGTATGAAAACGCATTTGTAACAACATTTGTCTTGTTTATTAAAACCTGTAAAAATCAAAATAAGTCCATCAAAACACACAGGTTCAGTTCTTGAGGGGTCTGAAGCCTATGCTCTTATATCACTCTTGTCATGGTCCAAAAACAGGGCAGTGACTATTGAAAAATAATTAAAATAAAATAAAATACAATTAAACCATTAAGAAACCATTAAGGTGAAATTGACTCGTAAATAATAATACCAATGAAAACAATTGCCAAAAGAAGGCTTAAAATCCATAAATAACAAAATTGTTCAAGACTTTTTTTTTTTTTTTTTTGAAAAAGACTACAAATAGTTAAAACAACAATTTTATTTTTTTTTCTTCGATTTTTGGATGTTGTTTTTGGCTTTTAATGACGTTTTCAACTTGGAAAAAGCCCAAAACAATCCAAAACTATTCTTCCACCATTTTTAATCAAAAACCAAGTTCTTAACATCAATCTAAGTGCAAAAATATTGCAGATACATCCACAATTATCAAAAGCTAATTTCTAACAAATTTTATACTCAAAATACAATTTAAACCAAAGTTTGAATTCAGAAAGTTTACCTCAAATCCTTGTTAAAAACGTGTTTTGATCGTGAACATTCTCTCATTTCCTTGTTTTATTAGTTTGTATGAGGTTATTTTAGTGATTTTTTTTTTTTTTTTTGAAAAATGGAGAAGTTTTGAAGTTGGGCTTCTTTGGGTTTTCTTCTTTGTGGCCGTCGTGGAGAGAAAAGAAAAGCAAACGAGGAAAAAAGGAGAAGAAGGAAGAAGAAGAAAAGAAAAGGAGACAACCCTTGTTTTGAGTACGTGAAGTTATCAAGGAGAGAGTGAAGAAAATGTCTCCCCTGCAGACTTTAAGCATAAAATGCTAAAATGTCATTTTCATAAATATATGAAAATTCATGGAGCATTTTATTAATTTTAAAAAATAGGCGTATAAAAATTTTGAAAAATTTAAAATAGATAAAGTAAGTAACATGAGACATATTTGTGATAAAATATTAACACACTTATAATTAAATTTAACACAATTAACACCCTTTAAATGACAGGTGTTACAAGTAGCAAATAACGCCAAACAAATCACTGATTCGCCTTTTAACCAATAAGCATTCGCCGATCATCTTTATTTACATAATTGTAAATAATTATGATTTTAGCAAATAACGTTAGACAAATCATTGATTCTTTTTTTAACCAATTAGCGTTCGCCGGTTAAAAATATTTGCATAACTTGAATAGTTATAGGAGTAACGAATAACGCTAAATGAATTATTGATTCATTTTTTAACCAATAAAATGTGATCATTATTTATCTAACTTTGAATAAATAATGCCAACTGAATCAATGATGTACCTTTTAACCAATAAGCATTTACACAAATCTTTCATTCAATTTTTAAACTAAATCTTTAAACTAAGTGTGGCCCATTAATTCAAGATTTACATATCACTAGCACTGTATTATGTAACCATACGTCAAATTTATTTTGTATCAATTAATGGATCCTCGCGCTTAAGAGAATAGATTCGGAACTCTTTTTCTATTCAAATTGGGAAATATTTAAATAAAATTTCAGCAATATTCCAATGCTTATAATAAAAAAATATATAAGGAAGGAAAAACAACATTTTCATTGATAAAATCAGTACAGAAATTCCAACATCAATGTCTCCGGAGGAGCGATGCTTGCCTTTACCCATACATGTACTGAACAAAACTACAAACAACATGAAAAAGGAAAGAGATAATACTAAGGAATAAGACAACGTTCGACTGAGGAATTCCTAACAGAAATCCACCAATATGTCCTCTCCGAAGGAGGAAGACATTGTCTTTTTTCCATACATGCAATGAGACAAAACAAGTAAACATGATGAAATAAAAGGAAATTAAATAAAGGACCAATTCTAGCCTAGCTTGCTGTGTATAACGTTGAAGACCACCATTAATGTTTCTGAAGAAACTTTGATTGAACACAACTCAAGGAAAGTTCTGTTCCCCAATCCCACTTCCAGCATAGCCATTGTTGCTTCCAATATTGATGCCATTATCACCTTGATAATTGTTCTCTTGAGTATGCCCTAGAACTCCATGGCCTGCATCATTTCCAGCATTGATAATGTAATTAAAAACATTAAAACTGTTGGTGTTGTTAATATTATTCCCTCCCAAATAACTCTGACCCGTTTGCAGCCCAAATCCCATATTCTCAGTATTTCCACCAGATCCAATGTTATGCGCGTAGTTAGGATTTTCTAGAGCACCACCAATTCCCATCTCTTGATTCCCTCCATTGTTGGGAAGACCCCCAAAATTCACCTGTGGAGGAAGACCAAAATCACTCACACTAATCCCGCAACCATATTTATTATCATTAACATAAGAGCTACTCCCTCCCCCAAAAAACCCATATCCCAAACCCACTTCATTCCCAACATTAACACTCACATTGTTCATGATGTTATTCCTATATGGCTGAAACCCTACATTGTTATTAACCTCATTCCCACCATTATTGTTATTCCCAAGCCCAAAAATGTCCCCAGAATAAGCCTGGAGAATACTACTGGAACCGCCGTTGCCATCACCACCAGCAGATGGCAAAGAAGAAGTAGAACCACCAAGGAAATTATAGCCATTCAGATCCAGTGATTGCACCCCTAGGGAGTTAGCACGAAGCCACTCCCAAGGGAACTCCTGGTGGCCTGTTATTCCCTCTGTTGTGGGAGGATGAAGACTGAAGAAACTGTTATTGCCACCACCGCTAGCTTGATAATAATCCAATCTCTTATTGATCTCCTTCATCTTTTCCTCCAGCACCCATACAACGCTGTAGAGCTCGCTCGTCTGGAACTGGCTCAGCGGCTTGCCCTCTTCCATCTCGTATATGACGTAGGATGTCACCTTCTCCTTATTCTTCCGGGACAGCTTTTGGACCTGCTCGGTCATCTTCGTTGACCGCTCGCGGAGGTAGGTTTCTTGGTTCAACATCTTCTTGCATCTCTCCATCTCAGGAACCATCCGAAACCTGCTGATGAGTTGACGGGCCTCCTCCAGGGAGGGCCACACCGTTGGTATGTCGTCCCCAGGGCCATGGATCACGATGAAGGCACTGACACCGCAGAGGGTCGTCAACTCCTGCACCTTCTTCACCAGCCCATTTTTCCTCTTCTTGAAGCTTTGCTTCCTTGATGTCTCATTTTTTATCCACTCAAGTTTGATTTTCTTTCTCATTAGGACAAACTGGAAAGAAAAACTTCACTGCTCACTCTGAAAGGTTAAAGTGTGGTGTCTTGTTTTCAGTGAGACTGTGGTGTGGAGGAGACTCCAATAATAAGATGTCTTTATATATAGAAAAATTTTGGGTGAGAATGGTAGGGTTTAGGACAAGAAAAGGTAAAATTAAAGAGAGGAGTCTTGATAGAGATTTTGTGAAAATTCAAAGTAAAGTATGTCTTGTAGGTGCTTTAATATAATTAAGAAACTCATTTTCCTCTTGGATTCTCATTTTATGAATTTCGGTTAGGAAATTTAAGTGTAGGTATGGAATTTATTAACATTTTCTCCTTTTGTACATGTGGTATTCTATTTCTGAGAGGTGTGAAAAAAGAAATAAGCATTTGATTTTTTTTATGATTTTTTTTAAAAGGGAGAAGCATATGGTTTTCGTCAGAGTTGACCATCAAAAGGTATAAAACACATGGAACGAATTATCTGTTACTTTGTAATTATCGGATTATCACGAATAATATCAACGGCTCATATCATGTAGTATATATGTACATAGAGTGGTCGATGCCATATGTAAGAAAGGGCAAGAGACGATAAGAAAGATTCAATTTGAAGAGAGAGAGAGAGAGAGAGAGAGAGAGAGAGAGTGAAAGAAAGAGATAAGAATGTAATTAAAATCTTAACCCAGGGAGATTGTTCTTTAAAAGATGCTGTTTTTCCCTTCCAAAAAAAAATCTGTTTTGATAATAAAGAGACTTTAATTCACTCATGTTCTTGCATTTAAAGCTATACTTCAACGAGAAGTAAAAAAGCAAACCTTTTGTTTGACGCATAACAAATTATAAATTGTTTGCATATTAATTAGTAACTAATATTATGTCCCAAAAAATCTACTGTGTAATATTCAATAATCCTAGATAGTTGTAGAAAATTCTCAACATTTGTTTCTTCAATTTTTTTTTTTTATCACCTACTTTTAAGTGGGGCTAAGCGTGACTTGAACCCTCAACTTATGGTTGTGGTGGAGGGACTTATAACCAACTACACTGCCATCACTTGTCTATTTTTTTTTAATTTTATCGTTACCATTTACAAATTAGTATTTTATTTCATTCAAAGTATGAAAAACTTTGGTTAGGTACGTGATGGTTAAAGTGAGTTTTTTTTTTTTAATGGATTTGTCAATTGCTGGTTGTGTTGGCAATTAGGATTTGTCATTAAATGATTCTTTGTATTGATTGATATTTATGAAATAAATATTACTAAACCTCAATACATTTTGGTCATAAATATCTATATAAATCGTAGTATTTTGTGAATATCTTTGCATCGGAACAAAACAATTAGAATTAGCCGGTCAAGACTTTTTTTTAATTCATTAATTGTTTGTTTCAAGATTTGGGACGAGGGATGTAGGAGCGCCGCTAAATCTAACTACCGTCGAATTAAAAATGATCGTAATGGTTGACTTTTTGCCAAATCAGTAATTTGCTTTTCAAAAAATCAATTAATAAAACATTAAAATAGAATATTCTGGATTTTATTTCTATTTATAAAAAATAATAAAGTGATAAAAAAAAATACTATACTTTCCTACAAAGTATATGTAGCCTGATTTTCTAGCCTAAATTAACTAGGATGGATATCACGTTGAAAATCCAGTTATTCAACTACACTACCTTTTTACTTGTAAATGAAGCATTAAGCATAAATTTTCCACAAAAATGCCATATCAAAATACCAATATCTAAAATTTATTCCTCTAATTCATCCTCCTATTTTTTGGGGGTGAATTAAGGGGATACCTCTTGTAGAAAGTTAGATTCAAACACCACTTGTTTTCAAAACTGTTATGAATAGGTAGACTTCAAAAGTGCTAAAAGTGATATGCAGCCTAATTTATATTACTCTGGGATGGTGTTACTTTCATGTGTAAGTTAGACAAATTTTTACAGAAGTGGTATCTTTAAAAGTTTATCAATTTTACAAAAGTAATAGTGTCAACGTATACCACTTTTAAATTCCTGTTATTTATTCGTGTTATTTGTGAAAATTAAAAAATCTTTTTCATCCTTATGAGAATAAAACCTCACTACTCATAAAACTATAGGTCCTAATCTAAAATATAGTATACTTTTTATACCAAAACTCACTATTATGTGAATAACGAGGTTGTAACCCTATGAAATTAAATAGGATTGCTCGTCAAAATTAGACTTGAATTCCTCATATATTTTACTAAAATTTGTATTTTGATAGGGTGTTTGAGAGAGTAGTTTTTAGATTTGAGAACTATAGTATATGAGAACTTTATATTGTAGCTTTTACTATAGCATGTAAGTGTCTTATACTTTTTACATTTTAAACCACTACTCTTTCAAAATTATTTAATTCTCCATGAATTCCTCTAATTTACCCTCAGTTGGTGTTGGACCTAGCCCGGATTTACGTGGACTGGGATTCTGAACATGAAGAAAGCCCAGTTTGGACCAAGCCCAACTAATTCTCAGAGAAAAAGTAAGTTCGCCATTCTGTTTTCTCGTACATTCAATTTCTTATTAATTTTTTTACACTACTTCGTTCTTTTTTTAATTTCATATACTACCTATTTTGGTGTATATACAATGTGAGATCAGGTCATCAGAATGTTCCTTCACACATAAGATCAAAGGAAAAACTTCGGTCCCAAGTTTTTTGATATAATAATAATCGATGCTATGAGCTTGAAACATTCTTTACATTTAATCTTATTCAGAGACCATTTTCAATACAAATGTCAATACTAATATTATATTTGTCATTTAAAAAAAATATAAATACCACATTTAGGCTATGTTTTTAGTGCACCATATTAAAACACCGTATTATATAATAATATATTAATACAATGTTTGGTATGAATATTATATTGTATAAGTTAATATAGATGATAAATTAATATGATATATGTCATATTATAAAATTCAAGGCAATTTAGGTATATTATATTTTATTATTTTGTACTAAGTCTATGATTCTTATCAAAGTAAGATCCAACTCGAGGTTGAGGTTAGGCCAACATAAGATTAGGTTGGAACCTATACTTTTCTAAAATTTGACAATAAATTTTATATTTTTTAAAAGTTACATTTTAGCTCCTTAATTTTTAAAAAATTATATTTTTAACCTTTATATCTTAAAAAATTATATTTTTGACCATATATTTTCTTAAAATTTATATATTGATCCCTGAATTGTGATAAAATTATATTTTGATGTTAAAATTTTTGAAGAATTACATTTTGACCCCTCAAACTTAAAATATATTTTTAACCCCTTATGCAATATGTTATGCACTAAATATTATATTGTATTTTGATAATACAACACAAATACAATACAATTCAATATACCATATACAATGTGTTATAGCCTACCAAACATAGCCTTAATGTGCTATTTTATTTTGAGCTTCAATGCATAATACTATTTCTAATGCTATATATACCTTTTATTATAATAAAAAAGCTTTGAAATTTGTAAAAACTTCTAATATTAAAAATAATTTAAAAGTGATAATATTATGATAATTAAAAAGAACAAGTTACTGTATCAAGTGATAAAAATCAAATGACAAATTTTCTACATGCTATTCTTGGTGGTAAATCTATCATCAAGTTTAACATATGATAAGTTAGGACTCTTCAAACAAACTAAAAACTGATCAAAAACCATCTGAAAAAACCAACAAAGACAATTTAGAGGCAAAAACTGACCGGTTCAGTTGGAAATCGACTAACCGATCTTTTCAAAAATTATTTATATATATATATATATTAATATATGGATAAAGAGCAAAACTTTTAAATTTAAATGAATCTTTAGTTAGATTATTCTTTTTAAATTTAAATGATTCGTTGTTAGATTATTTAACTCACACATTATTGTTTTCATAATGACATTTTAGACTTCTTTAATACATCAAATTTGGACTAAATAAAGACCATCTATTGCTCTTCAAATGTTGGACTACTTTTAGTATCTTGGCTGGTTCCTCTAGTCGAAAACCGATCAAAACAAAACTGATATTGTTGGTTGAAAACTGACTCTCTGTCTATTCAGTCGACTCTTGGTTTTGTTTTCTTAAAATCGACTGCCATTGGTCTGTTTTCGATAAAAATCGACTGATGAACACTTATATAATAAATTTGACATAAAAAATGGTACTACATTGGAGTAAGTTTTACACTCAATACAAAAATTTACTATTAATACATTAATTTAGCATTCCTCGGAGATGCTCCAACGTTAAGAAGCATGTAGAGTCTCACGCATTGCTTGCTTGTATTTATAGCATATTGTCATTTTCTTCCGATTGCCCTTCGATTGTATCGTGCACGGGCCAATGAAACACAAGCAAAAAGTCATGACTCAACATGATTTCTTTTTTCTTTTTTTTTTCTTCTTTAATATTTTGAATTTTATACTGTTTATTTAGTTTGGGACAATTTAAGACCATTGAACAATCAATGTCTCGCCACTTGTCTATTGCTAAGGGATTCTTGGGCTTGTTGGATGCCTAGTGAAAGAAATAATAGCAACTTAGAAAAATGCCCCCAAATACACCACCTTATTAAAAAAGCCCTCTAATAAACTACTTATTAAAACTGTCATTTTATTAGAAATTAGGGATTTATTAAAAATTCAAGTTACCCTTCTTCAGAAATGAAACCTGCCATGTTCTGTAGTGGTACCCGCTAGATTTTGTCGTGAAATCCATCAAGTTATGCCTTGGGGCCCGTTGGAACCCACCTCCGGTCGTCAGAGGGCGTGCCAAATTAGAACCTGCCAGGTTTCAACTTAGAATTTACCAGATTCTAACAAATTTTTTTTGAAACAAAGAAGAGCCGACCATCTCTAGCCGCCAGCACAGTGCCGGATTCTACCAAGTTTCAACTTTGAACCTATCAGATTCCAACATATTTTTTTGAACCTACTAGATTCTATCTCGAAACCCACTGGAATCCACTAGGTTCCGTCCCCAAACTAGCCGAAACCCGCTAGATTCTAACACGAAACCTGCAAGATTTCGTTTAAAAAATCACCAGAACCACCAGACTCTGTCCCGAAACTTATCGTAACCCACCAGGTTCCAACATAGAACTTGCTAGATTCTGTCCAAAATAATGTTGGAACTGCCAGATTTTGTCACGCAATTATTGTGGATACTCGCCAATATCTACTACAAATACCACTGTGCTTATCGACTTGCGAATACTGACATGATTACTAACCGATAACCACCAAGACCGGTGGCATCGCGGCTGTCTCGACATAGAGAAATTACGAAAACCTACAAAAAATCAGAAAATCCAAACAAATCTATTGAAACATAAACACACACCCATAGATCTATGATCGAAAACAAAATCCAAAACAAACAAAAAAAATAAAAAAAAAAAGTTCTATTGTCACATATTGAAGAAGAAAAAAACGAAAAGAAAAAGAAAAAAATTACTCGTATCCCAACCAGAATCTACACGATGTACTCGAACCCGTCAAGCAACAATGGCCCTGTAATCCCTATCAGAATCTACATGTATCCAACTGGCATTTTGTGACACTATCGCCGCTTATCCTCTGGAGTGCTTCATGCCGTATTGCCATCATCCTCCTTGTCATCCTTTGGAGTGCCTCACGCTGTATCACTACAGCTCGCTTCCACTCCCTCAGCCATGATTTGAGTGAGTATGAAGACAGGATTTTGTCCACCACTGATTTGATGATCTCCTCGTCTTCTTTAGAGTACAATGGGGGGACCGCCATAAGCAAAGGAGGACGACATGCGTTGTCGTGGACAACGACGTGGAGGTCTTCGTCGTCATCGTCGTTGTCGGATGCTTTAGGCGTTCGTCAGGTATAGAGGCAGTGGGAGTACATTGGAAGCTTTAGGCGGCACCAGCACAGGAGGAAGAGAGAGAGAACTCGTCTCTAGCATCGGGTCCATCGTGGTAATGCTCAAAACTACATCATATATGAGTTAGAAAGAGAGAGAGAATTTAGATCTAAGATAGGGTGAAGAGAAACATGAAGCAAAGAAGAGAGAAGAAGCGAGAGAGAGAGAGAATTTAAATGTGAGCTAGGTTTTTCTAATCAAGTTTTGAACTGGGATAAAAATGTAAATTTAAAAAGTAAATTAAAAACAAATAACAATAAAAGAGCAGTTTTGAAAAGTAAGAAAAAAGAAGGATATTTTTTTATGAGGAGTGTCCATAAAAGGACATTCTATGTAGTTTTCTCAAGAAATAAAGTTGGTGAAAGTCCTTACATATATAGATTATAGTACAAGACTTGTTTTTTAAGCAATTAAAGTAGAAGCCTCATTTTAAATTTAGATTCCCTTTTCTTGATTATCTTTCCGATAACTTAGATTCAGATGCACATGTGTACATCCTTTAAATGCTTTATCAACCTTTAGAAGTGATTAACCATATTATTTTACCACACACATTTTGAATATATGCTTTTTAGTCCTTTACCATTAATTTAATTTAGTAAATCTATAGTAATAAAAATTAAACATAGGCCCCTTAAAAAAAAATAAAACACAGGCAGATATATCATATATACAAGGCCTTTGGGGTTGTAGAGGACAACTACGAAAAAGGGTGAGGGTCAAGCGAAAAGTAAAGTATAAATTTTTCCAAAATAATACCTTAAATTAATTAAGTTCTTTGATGGGAGAATTCTAACATACATACATACATATGTGTGCGTCTGTATATAATATATATACACATTTGTGACTATTCTCAGTCTTCTTGTGAATAAGGAACATTCAACTCTGAAGTTGTTTTACAGAAGAAGAAATAATAATTAAATCCACATGCTATAAGAAGATGCCCAATGTATAGGTTCCCAAAAACTTCAAAAAAAAGACAATTAGTTGACTAAAAATGCCCACATTTAGTGCTCAAACATTGAGCTCGAATCAAAAGCTAGATTTTTACACATAAAAATAACTGATTCCATCATTTAAACCATGGTTAATGCGAACATCTCTATTTAACCACCAACTAATAACTAAATGGTTAGGTTTTTTTTATGTCATGTTGGTACGGTAAAAAAAAAAATGAACTTCCCACTAGCTAGTTTGGTCCCTCCACGACAGAAAAGAATCTTATAAGCTATATATACTGAATAAGAAGATTCTGATGGTGACTTTTAATTTAAACAAACTGATCATGCATAATATCTAATCACCACTAACAAGGGAACGACAAAGTTAAACAACACACACCCTAATCCACTTGCGTACTTAGTGGTAATGCCATTCCAGAATCCAAACCCCAATTAAAATTCTTTTCAGCAATAATTTTCCCTTTACAAGCGACAAGAAAAAAAAAAACTATTTGGGGTCTTTTAACTAATTAAACAATTTAAATAAACTATCACTCTTTACACTAATTATAAACATATATAAATTATATAGTCATTACATGAACATGACATATATAGTACATTCGTACATACCAAAATTTGCAAATCACACACGCAGACACACACACGCACACATATATTCTCATATATTTCACTCTCCTTATAAACTAAAATTTAAGCCAAAGGTTTTGAAAATTGGAAGCAAAAACGAACCTTTTATTTGACATGAGGGACTTTATTAAGAGTGTGTTTGGTAGCAAATCCAACAGGGCAAAGACCGATGAATAAAAAAAAAAAAAAAACAGAAATCCACTCAAACCTTTTCTCGACGTGCCAATTCAAGAGCATTCCACTTGGGCACCAACTCTAACACACACATTTATGTATACATATATATATATATATATATATATATAGGAAAAAAATGCCACGCGCAAACGTCACATTCCACAATGATATGAGTGGTGACACTTTTTTCCTTTAGATCTAGTACAAAATTCATGAATTATAGTACCTTTTGTGAAAGAGAACTAACCTATACGGTTTGGTGGGACCAAACCGGGGTTTGCTTCATGGGTATAGATCATTAGATCATATATGCCAAATATAGGAGAAAGTTGGGGGGACCCAACTGTAGGAAAGGCTTATGAATAATGGAGGGGAAAGATATTGCTTTTACTTTTGTTGGAGACTATTATATAATTATATCCACTTTGGGAAAATTAATTTTGGTTAGCTTTTTGGTCATGGCTAGGTTTGGACCATAATATTAGTGTTTTTTTTTTATTGTTTTTGCTACGAAATATAAACTATATATATTAGGTCTGGTCAAAACGTGAGGTTGAAGTTGGAATAATGGGCATTCATTCTTCTTTGAAGGTTCCTAACAAATGCCTTTAGAGTAGTTCTTTTATAAGTTTTTTGTTGTTTTGTTCCATGCTTTGATTTTTAATATAGCTATTAGCTAGATCCATCCCAAATCTACTTGAAAGTAGTGTTCCAAATTCATGTACGCCATTCAAATTAGTTAGCAAATTCTTTGCCACTTATAGGAAAATTGTACTTAAGTTTTTGCCTATTTATTACATGATCACACAAAAATGTATAGATATCCATGTTTATGTGATGCAAATGATTCTAACACCACAAAGAGATACAAATGCGAAATTTGAAAGTGAAGTTTTAATTAAAGTTTTTAACACCACCAAGTATAAAGCTTTTAATACATGGTTTTTATGATATAAAGTTTTTGCCTATAAAGCTTTAATAGATATCCATGTTTATGTGATACATGGTTCTAGAAACATTTACAAAGTTTTTACTCAAACAAAATGCGAAATTGACCCCAATTGTGTTTTAACACCACCGAGTGAGCCCGTGTTGCCCGTTCATTATGTGGTTCTATCAAATCACTTTATTTGAATGTGAAGCTTCTTTCCAATAGAAAATTCGCCACTATAGTGTTTTTATCATTAGTTTTAGGCTGTTTTTTAATTTATTTACATACATAGATATACCTGTCATAACCGAGTAAAATTAGACCAGGCGGAGTTTTCTGGTTTTAAGACTCATGACCCTTACAATTAAGGTTTTCTTGTTTAGCCAGCATTAGTACTCTTTAATACTAACACGACATGTATATATATATATATATGTGCGCGCGCGCGTGTATAGAAAGAGAGAGATTTTGCTAATAATATTAACACACAATTACTTTGGAGCTCGAGCGAGAAGGGTTTGGGAAAGGGTTTAAACTAAGGTTTCAATTTTTTCTTATAGATTGTTTTTTTTTTTTCCTTACTGTTTTATTCTTATTGTTATTTTTTTGCATTTGGCTTTATCTTTATTATTATTATCATTATTATTATTATTAGGTTTTAGTTTTGTTCTTTTCAATAAGGGTTTTGCTTACTAAGAAAAAAGATACTAACAGCACACAGTTAGTACATTGATCAGATTAATAATAATAACAAAAAAAGATTTTAGGCGTTATTATTACAAGGCAAACTAGAAAACGACAGCAATATAAAGTTTGAACCAAATAATGGTGATTAACATTGTTTATTATCTAGGTAGGTACTAATTCTTAGGGTCTGTTTGGTAAATGGATTCGAATTAGTGATTTGATTTGAGTTAGCGTGATTTGAATTAGGATTCGAGTTAGTGATTTGAATTATTATCCGAATTGACATTTGGGTGTGCATTTAAGTTTTAATTTGAGTATAGAATAAAATTAAAATTTATGTTTGGAGAGGTACGTAGTGAAAATAGTTTTTGATTTATTAACAAATCTAATAAAATCTTAACGTTAATGGTCTTAAAAAATATGCAATATGGATATTAATTTATTACTCTCTTCACTAGGAACATAATGAAAAGAAAAATCTCAATTAGATATCAAATGAGCAAGTTATGATTTTTTTTTCCTTAAATATAGGAGTGAGAATTTTAGTTTTTACTGTAGCAGAGATATCCAAGTTTCAAAAGTTTAGGAGGAGCAAAACTCTAAAAACTTGGATCCTTGATACTCAAAGAATTTGGATTTTAGAAGAAACAAACAAGTATCCAAAGGATTCTTAATATTCGAATCTAAATTTGAGTCTATTAATCACCAACAGTACTCAAAACAAACAACCCCTAATGAGATGTGGCACTGATTATAAAGCTCGAAGTAAGATAGATTTCTTCTATGATCCACTTAGCGATCGACCAGCACTCTAGATTTTGACGCATTTCTTACTCATCGATGTCCAGATAGAACTATCTTGAAGACGGTACTAATGTTATAGGATAGAGCTTTTTTTTTAATATTTATAATAACATAAGAGCTGTTAAAGTATTTATGATAAATACTCTATAACGCCCCTATATGGGGGTTAACAATTTTTAATGAGTTAAAATAAAATCAAAAATAAAAGTAAAACCTTTAAAATAAAGTTGCCTGGGACTTAAATGAAAACTCTCAAATCAAAAATAAAAATATAAATGGCAATTAAACCACAGTTTAATGTAACACCTTAAATTTAATAATATAAACTGTCGTCATCATCATTTTAACCCTCAACGCATTTTAATACAGTCACCGAAAGTAACAATTGATGCTTACATTATCATAAAGAACATTCTTAGTAATTGAAGCAGTCCCAACGTACATAGCTACATAGCTTTGTCAACTATTTTTCTTATAGCCACCTCACACTTAATGAGTCCTGAAAAGATGAAAATATAAGGGAATGAGCGACAATATGCTCAGTAGAGAAAACCATTACTCACATTTAGGTTTTTATCATTACCATATTAAAGCCTGCATGGTTAGTTAATACTCATTAGTATCCATATTATGAGATTTATTATAATCATATTCCGTTGATACCATAGTTAATCATTACCGAATTTCATACATATACATATATACAAATGTTACAGTTCATCATTATTCCTAGGTACCCCACGTTCAATAGAGTATCATTCAACTCATCGAAACCCAAATGAGTGCGCTTGATCACCCTCTAAATATTCCAAAGGTGTTCCGATGAGGGGACATCAAGCTCTGAGTCCTCACCAAGTTAATTCCTGTAGAGTGTGTTTTGGGACTTTCAACCCAAGGAAGCGTCATCACATTTCTCCTATTTTACCTTGTAGGGTATTCGTGCCCAAGGACGTAACCGTCGCGCTCTTCACGTCTCACCATTTCTCTGTATTCAATCATTATTAATAGAGTCAGTTTTTCTAACCATGCTTCTCAATTTATAACATGTATCAATTCATTATATTCATCACCGTACAATACAAGATGAGTCCATGTCATAGTTTCATATGTGATACTCATATAATAGTAGTTCAACAAAGATATATATATCTTGCGGTAAAACAATCAATTTTAATTCCATAAAAACCTCACAAAAGATGAGTAATAGAATCCCTACCTTTCAAGCTTATCAACAATCTTTCAATCTCAGAATCAATTAACGTTAGCTCCACACTCCCTTGATCCTAAGGCGTGCATAAGGACAATTAAAACTAAAGCACAACATACAACACATTCATAAATAAATCATGTGTAAATCCATCATACTAGTGTGTCATTAAAGCTTTTATGCAAATCTCTTTTGAATAACACAGTAAACAATCTTTGTCTTAACACGGTATAAAATGTATACAAGTAATCTATATGTTTTAGTCCCTAATAAGATTCTTCAATCACTTAGGATAATATTGAAAAGGTTGCAAGACATTAAGAATGTAGGTGGTGAGCAAAGATGGGTTCTTGGTTTAGGTTAGCAGCTGGTATACTATGGCAAACTAGCAATATACTGTTGCAAAAAGGATAGGTTCACTATCTACAATCATCACATGAGTTAACAGGTGGTTTACTTAATGTAAACGGGTTGTATATTATCACTGGCAGGTTTACTAGTTTATAATCCCAAAATTAAAAAAAAATCATAGAAAATAAAATACAACTCCGATTTAGGCTTATAATAGCTCGTTAGAAAGCTTAGGATGTCTACTTTTTAAATATACAAACTAATTTACAAAATTTATTTTTATTTAATCCTAGAATTTTAAGAAAGAGCCACTGCCCTTAGAGGTATTACAAAATTTAACATTATAAATTTTCTGTCTACGGCATATACACTTAGACTTTATACATATGTTTTAAAATAGCAACAAAACATATACTCAGGTTTGAAAACGTAAATTTGAATAATCCTTGAGTATATAAAAAAAATTATAAATGAAAGACTAAATTTGTTCATAAGATTCTAACCTTGGATTATGGCTAGTTGGAAGCTTGAAATGGCTTCAAAACAGGTTCCTTGACTTCGGTATGACTGAAATTCTTGCTCAAATGGAGGTGATGGTGGCTGAATTTTATGGCTGCCTTGAAGAAGTTCTCTAAGAATTTTGGTTCAGCAAAGAAATGAGAAGAAGAGTATGGGAACCGTGGAAGAAAAAGGAAGAAAAGATAAAGTCTTTGAAGAGAAGTGATAGAAGCAATTATAGAGGAGACATGTTGAAGCATGTCACGGAGGAAATAAAGAAAAGGATGGTCAAGAGTAGTTGGGAAAGATATCCTCATGTCTCATCTGGAGACTTTAACCCACATAATGCCAAAATAACATTTTCAAAATTTATTAAAAGTCTCAAGGCTTTTCAGTAAACATATTAAATAAGTATAGGAGAATTTTAAAAAATTTAAAAATAGATAAAAATAAATATTGTCAAATAGATTTTAAATGAAGCAAATTTTTGGTTAGCACATTAAAAATTAATTTAATTATCTTAATACCTGTTAAGAGAATAACAGATATCACATACTCTATTTACGGTAAACATTTCTTTTACAAAGTATATAATGAGATAAATTTATCGTAAATATACTTTGTAAATAAATGATTTATCGTAAATATGGATTTGCCTTAAATACTTTAAAATATGTTAATCCCCATAAATATATTTTCAACAAAGTCTTTTGAAGAAAGATGGTTGATGCATAAACCAAAACGCGTAGAACTTTTGACGTAAACGACAGACGAGTAAAAATTCTTGGATTTCCAGGCTCCAGCTGGTTGGAGCCCATGGCTGGTAACGACAACAATGGACCTTTGCCTCATCTTTCAAATCATGGGATGAATCCAAAGCTAAACCTACCCACATAGGACAAAGTTTGAAATAAATAAATATAATTAAAAAAGATATTCATTAATTAATTAATTAATTAATTAGAAGAGTTATTAATGATGTGGACCTATTAATTGAGATTATGTTCATGGTATTCATTGATGAGCTATCTCTAGGACATAAAAAGCCTTCTAGGTAGCTTGCCAGCAATAACAGCTACCCGCTAGGGTGGACCATCACACAAGTACAACCTTGTTTTTAATTTCTTAATCTAATGTGCTTTTCTAGTATTCTTTGCCTTAACAATGCCTTGGATTCTTCCTAGTTTTGACCTTATGCAAAATAATATAAATATATAAGGTTGGTCTCGAATACTCGTTCCTTTCTCTTTTAAAAAATGTAACTTTTTTCTTGGTTTATGTAAGTTTTAATTTGTTCATATATAACGTTTAACAAATGCAATTTAGAAAATATAACACTAAAGGTTACATTTTAATAAATTAAAAGATACAAATCACGAATACAGTTACATTTTCGAAGAAAAAAATTACATATACCAAACTAGTTTTGTGCAGGACTTAAGACTTTCCCTAAATTTATATACATATATAAACAAAGTTTTTAGCCTAGTAGCTACATTATACAGCACTCGTAACTTTTTTTTATAAACTTGTAACCTTCTAGCATACCCAAATAAGTTAGATAGAACATAATAATAGATCATATTTTATTGAGTGTTACACTTGAATACATTAAGTGTTACAAGTGTCGGACTGAAGACTATTTTATAAAATATATTTGTGGAACCAATTTAATTGTCTTTTGATTCTAAATGATGAAAATTCAAAAATTTAAGTGGGACATATGGAAAATAGATAATTGGTATGATATGTACGCCTTACTACTACTATATGCGGCTAGCACAAGAACGTCGACCATTAATTTTTTTTTTTTTTTTGTGTGTGGTTTTTTTTTCCCTATTCTAAAAGTGGGCAGATGCCGTACTAATCCGTGCAATGAAAATGAAGAAGATGAACAATTATATATCATGATCAAATATAGACAACACAGATGTTGGAATTAATAGATAGTACTGCTAGCTAGCTAGGCGGCATATAAATATGTATTTATATATATTATATGTGTACTATATATGTGTGTGTGTGTGTGTTACTGTAACGCCTACATAACTATATCTGAAACGGTGGAAGCCAATTTGCTGTTTAGGATCCTCTTAGTACCATGTGACTAATGAAAATGGCTTGGAATTTGACTATCCATTAATTACAAATAAAAAAAAAGAAAATAATTAGGAAAAAGAATTTGAGAGAATATGACAAAGCATCTGTTTTCAAATTAAAAACCTTAAAACCTACCAAAGACAAGGACTGTGAAGCTTAATTTTTTTAAAAAAATTGCTTCCCTCAATAATTCTTGTGGTCATATTCACCTTTCATCACTTTGAAACCTCTTTTCTTTTTCTTTAATTTTAAGACTGGGGAGAAGCGTTTTGTATACAATGATTGATGGCTATGGTTGTTCGACTTGTACATTTTTTAAAAAAAACAAAAAAAAGAAGAAAATTGTATATACATATATAATCACACACACTCGCACACATGTAAGTTTGATGAAATATGGTGATGAGGTCAGAATAGTGTCTTTGTCAGATAAAAACTAATATTGACTTGTATAATTCTCTATAATTAGAATTTAAATTCCAAATTAAGAGAAAGAATGATGGTCATGAATTTACATTCTTTCAACTATACATAGTCTCAAATTATTTTAATCTTGATGGTTTAGCTCGATCCATGTGTTCGATTCAGCTATTAACATCTTAAAATTTGGATCAAGAAAAAAAAGAAGAAGATCAACAAGAAGATTTTCTTAGAGAAAAATTAAGATTGTACTATTTACAGAAATGGCTGGCCAAAAAACATGCTAGGGAAAATATATAAATATATATATATGTGGTCGTATGCATATTTCCAATGGCTAATGAAGCCGCATTCAAAGTCCCTTTCCGCTCTGTTCTAACAATGTTTGTGTGAATTGGCCGGCAGTTAAGGGATAGATAACCCAAACTCGAGTCTGGAAGGCATAATTTTACACATTTACGCTGTGTTTGTGTTACAGGTGTAGAGCACAATCAAGTCAACAACCTAACAAAAGAAAGAAAAGGGAGAGAAAGGCAGACTCGGGGGCCACGGCACCAGAATTGGGCGCCACAGCACCCGTAAGGCAGCAAGGCAGCACCGCGGCGTTGCAAGAGAGCGCCGTGGTGCCAAGGCGCTGGCAAGATAGCGCCGCTGAGCCAAGGGGCAGTGATGCATGATCTTTTACGAGTTTTTGAAGCCAAAAACGGGAAATTACTAGGGTTTCTCATTAGTTGCTATTGTTTTCTTTTTTAATGTATAAATAGACATAAGGTGGCTAGGATTGAGTGTGTGTGATCTTGTGAGTGTGACAGTGTGTGACTTGTGTATGACTTTGAGAGAGTGGCATTTTTTTGCACAAGGCATATTTTGTGAAAGCTCCATCTTTGAGAGAGAAAAATTCCCACAGGGTGCTAGGTAGTAGAAAGATTTGGAAACACTGCTTGAGAGTGTGAGAAATTTCTCTTGTAATCTGTAATCTCATTCATCATAGTGGAATCTACAGCGGACAGAAACAGGACGTAGTCTCGAATTTGGACGAACCTGTATAAAAATTTGGTGTCTTTCTTTTCTTCTTTTCTCCAATTTTTTGCTTCAATTATTCATTCTTACGCCTAATTCCACAACAACTGGTATCAGAGCAGAGGTTTGGATCAAGAACGACGACGGGAGAAGAAGGTTTAGCAACCGATATCACCAAATTTGATGGTTTAGATTTTTCCTATTGGAGGATACAAGTAGAAGACTACCTCTATAGTAGGAAACTACACTTGCTCTTGGGTAATAAGCCCGAAGGCATGAAGGACGAGGAAGGGACTCTCCTTGATAGACAAGTACTGAGTGTGATTCGTTTGACCTTGTCAAAAAACGTAGCCCGAAGACTACCTCTATAGTAGGAAACTACACTTGCTCTTGGGTAATAAGCCCGAAGGCATGAAGGATGAGGAAGGGACTCTCCTTGATAGACAAGTACTGAGTGTGATTCGTTTGACCTTGTCAAAAAACGTAGCCCACAATGTTGCGAAGGAGAATACTACAGCAGGGATGATGAAGGCTCTATCAGAGATGTATGAGAAGCCCTCAGCCAATAACAAGGTACATCTCATGAAAAAGCTCTTTAATTTAAAAATATCTAAAGATGTCTCGGTGGTAGAGCATCTGAACAGTTTCAACACCATTATGAACCAATTAGTTTTGGTAGAGATTAAATTTGATGATGAGATTAATGCCCTAATCCTCTTGGCCTCGTTACCAAATAGTTGGAAACCCATGAGGGTGGCCATTACAAATGCGATTGGGAATGGAAAATTGAAGTTTGTTAATATCAGAAACTCTATTCGGGCGGAAGAAGTTTGTAGGAAGGACTCAGGTGAAGCCTCAGTGTCAAACTCGGCCCTTAATGTTGATAATAGGTGCAGGAAACTTAAGAGACATTCCAACAGGGATAATGGCAGGAGAGGCAAGTCGAGGAATGGGAGAAGTAAGTCGAGGAACGGTAGGAACATGGAGTGTTAGAATTGTGGGAGAACCAGCCACTTGAAAAAGAATTGTAGGGCTCCAAGGAAGAATAAAGACAAGAATAATGACGCTACAAACTCTACCATAGAAGAGGCACAAGATGCCTTAATCTTGTCTGTTGACAATTCTTTTGACTCGTGGGTGATAGATTTAGGAGCATCATTCCACACCACTGCACACCGCCATATCTTGGAGAATTATGTTGCTGGAAATCATGGTAAGGTTTATCTTGCTGATGAAGAACCTTTGGATATTGTTGGTATTGGGGATGTCAGTTTGAAAATGCATAATAGGTCTGTGTGGAAGATTCAAAAGGTGAGACATGTACCCAAGCTGATGCACAATTTGATTTCGGTAGGGCAACTAGACGACGAGGGACATAAAGTGACCTTCAATTGTAGAGGTTGGAAAGTCACAAAGGGAGCTATAGTTGTTGCTTGGGAACGCAAGACTGGAACTCTCTACATGAACTCTAGTTGTAAAGATACCATAACAGTTGCTGATTCTGCTGCCAATACCGAGCTATGGCACTATATGCTCGGTCATATAAGTGAGAAGGGAATGAATGTGCTTCACTGTAAAGAAAAACTGCCAGGATTGAAAACTGTTGATCACAGTTTATGTGAAGCCTCCTTCTTTGGTAAGCAGAAGAGAGTTTGCTTTTCAACAATAGGTAGAGAGCTTAAGTCTAAGAAATTGTAGCTAGTTCATACTGATGTGTGGGGGCCTACGACGGTTTCTTCCCTTGGTGGCACTAATTATTATGTGACATTTATTGATGACTCAAGCAAGAAGGTATGGGTTTACTTTCTGAAAAACAAATCTGATGTCTTTGATGCTTTCAAGAGATGGAAAGCCATGATGGAGAACGAGACAGATTTGAAGGTGAAGGGCTTACAATCTGACAATGGGGGAGAGCACTTAGATGAAGACTTCAGGCGATACTATGCTGAGAATGGAATAAAGATGAAGAAAACCATTCTAGGGAAACCACAACAGAACGGGGTAGCTGAGAGGATGAACAGGACTCTAAACTAGCGTGCAAGAAGCATGAGGTTGGATGCGGGGCTACCAAAGTCGTTTTGGACTGAGGCAATTAACATAACAGCTCATCTGATCAACAGAAGTCTATCCACACTACTAAAGTTTAAGCTACTAGAAGAAGTATGGAGCGACAAAAAGGTTAACCTCTCTTACATGAAAGTATTTGGGTGTACTTCCTATATTCATATTGATCATGCTGCTAGAAGTAAACTTGATGCAAAGTCTAAAAAGTGTTTTCTGGTTGGCTATAGTGGACTTGAGTTTGGGTATCGTTTCTGAGATGACCAAAGTCGAAAGATTATTAGGAGCAAGGACGTGATCTTCAATGAAAGTGTTCTGCACAAGGATAGAGACAGCACTAACTCTAGGGGTTCAGGTTCTAAAGACAAGAAGCCTGAGGTGATTCCATTAAAGAATCTTCCTTAAGTGGAAGTGGAAAATTCAGAAGTTGAAGACCAAGAAACATTGCTCCAGAAGGAAACCAGAGGACTCCTGCCACACCAATCAGAACGTCTAGCAGGACTATCAGACCGCCGTAGAGATGCTCTTCTTCTCTGCATTATATTTTGTTGACCAATAGAGGTGAGCCATAGAGCTATGATGAAGCCGTGGAGGCTGAAGGTTCGGTCAAGTAACCATGAGGGATGAGATGGATTCCTTAATGTCCAATTAGACATGGCAACTGGCAGAGTTACCATAGGGCAAAAAGGCCTTGCACAAGAAATAGGTATACCAGATAAAAGATGAAAGTGATGGCAGCAAACGGTATAAGGCAAGGTTGGTGGTAAAAGGTTTTCAACAGAAAGAGGGCATCAACTTTAACGAGATTTTTTCTCCAGTGGTGAAGCTAACCATTATCAGGACGATACTTGCGCTAGTAGCAAATGAGGACTTGTTCTTGGAACAATTGGATGTTAAGACGACCTTTCTCCATGGTGATTTGGAGGAGGAGATCGACATGAAGCAGCCACAAGGGTTCGAAGTACCGGGTAAGAAGAACTTGGTGTGCAAACTTCAAAAGAGCTTGTATGGCCTCAAACAAGCTCCCAGGCAGTGGTACAAGAAGTTTATAATTTTATGTGCAGCAATGGTTTCTTGAGGTGTCAGGGAGATCACTGTTGTTATGTGAAGAATTTTGGTGACTCTTACATCATATTGTTGCTATATGTCGATAACATGCTGACAGCAGGAGGTTACAAACAAGAGATTGACACGCTGAAGAACGAGCTATCTAAGGAGTTTGCAATGAAGGATTTGGGTGTTGCAAAACAAATCCTTAGTATGAGAATAACGAGGAATAGTAATGGGCTAAAACTGTCACAAGAAGAATATGTTGAAAATGTGCTAAGCAGATTCAACATGGGTAATGTGAAGCCTGTGAGTACTCCTTTGACCAGTCACTTCAAGTTGTCAAAGGAGCAATCACCGATCACAGAGCAGGAACGAGACGACATGGCCAAGGTGCCTTATGCTTTCGCTATAGGCAGTCTCATGTATGCCATGGTTTGTACCAGACCGGACATTACACATGCAGTAGGAGTTGTGAGTAGGTACATGAGCAATCCAAGTAAGTAGCATTGGGAGACAGTGAAGTGGATTCTCATATATCTGAGAGGTACTGCGGGTTTAACACTGTGTTTCAAGAAGTCAGACTTGGGACTACAAGGCTATGTTGATGTTGATATTGCTAGAGACATTGATGGTAGAAAGAGTACCACTGGTTATGTCTACACTTTGGATGGTACAGCAGTTAATTGGGTCTCAAAGCTACAGAAGATAGTTGCACTCTCTACAACAAAAGCAGAGTATGTGGCAATGATAGAAGCGAGCAAGGAGATGATTTGGTCGAGGTCGTTTCTGAAAGAACTAGGTCACAAGCAAGAAAGGAGTGCATTACACAGTGACAGTCAGAGCGCCATTCACTTGGCAAAAAATCCCACATTTCATGCTAGGATGAAGCATATACAATTGTGGTATCACTTCATCAGATCGGCTTTGGAAGATGGAGTGTTAAAGGTTAAGAAGATTCTTGGGAGTCAGAATCTAGCAGATATGCTCACCAAGACGGTTCCGATCGAGAAACTGAAGTTGTGCACAACTTCAGTTGGACTTCTCCATGAGGCGTGAGAAGTTGTTGCCGCTACAGTTGGAGACATGGTGATTGACTAGTCTCCAAGTAGGAGATTATTGCAGGTGTGGAGCCAAATCAAGTCAACAACCTAGCAAAAGGAAGAAAAAGGAGAGAAAGGCAGACTCGGGGGGGCCGCGACTCTAGAATTAGGCGCCACAGCGCCTGTAAGGCAGCGCCGTGGCATTGCAGGAGAGTGCTGCGGCGCCAAGGCATTGGCAGGATAGCGCCGCAACGCCCGTTTTGAGAGCCGCGGTGTCGAGGCGCGGTGATGCGTGATTTTTTACGGGTTTTTGAAGCCAAAAACGGAAAACTACTAAGGTTTCTCATTAGTTGCTATTTTTCTCTTCTTTGATGTATAAATAGACATAAGGTGGCTAGGGTTGGGTGTGTGTGATCTTGTGAGTGTGACAGTGTGTGACTTGTGTGTGACTTTGAGAGAGTGTCATTATTTTGTGTGGGGCATATTTTGTGAGAGCTTCATCCTTGAGAGAAAAAAATTCCCACAGGGTGCCAAGTAGTAGAGAGATTTGGAAACATTGCTTGAGAGTGTGAGAAATTTCTCTTGTAATTTGTGATCTCCTTCATCATAGTGGAATCTGCAGCGGGCAGAAACATGACGTAATCTTAAATTTGGACGAACCTGTATAAAAATTTGGTGTCTTTCTTTTCTTCTTTTCTCTAATTTTTTTTCTGCAATTATTCGTTCTTGCGGTTCTTGAAATTATGAGACGCCTAATTCCCCAACAGTTTAAACATGACTTAATTCTAAGGAGATGTTGACTACTCAATTTTTTCTCCTTAATAAAAGAAATTTTCTCTCAATATCAAGCAGTGTTTATTATTTATTAATTATTATTATTATTATTATTGTAAGAGCGCTAGTTCTGAATTTGAACGCTGATTCTACTAGCTATTTATGCCTAAAGTCACTATAAATTAATTAAAGATAATCTAGCCCTAGGTATTGGTAGCTGACACGTTCTCAACACTAGGTAAGGAATTTTTGCTGGCTTCCTAGTGACAACCCACTATCAAGAAAATATAAATTGAAAAAGTGTTAGACGACAACCTATTCTGATTATTCAAAATATTGCCTTTAATTACTCTAAAAATGTTTTTTTTTAAGTGTAATAACATAACATATCATATGTAAGCATTACTATACGAGCCAAAAATTCCATGTGGTAGTAAGCAAAAGTAATGATATAATAATTCTAAACAAATACCTTTCCTCCTTTGGAAATAACCTGTTTAATTTTCTTAATCATTTATTAAAGATCTTCTATGCAATGGATGCCAAATTCTTTTCAGTTAATTAATTGCATTTTGAATTGAACAATGATATTAGTTGCTTATAATTAGACTTTTCTCGAACTAAAGTATGAAATAATCAAGTTTAGGGAAACACTTGCTAATTATAGAGAGTTCAAAATCAAGCACAACTTTTTTTTTTTTCAATTCTTTAACCTTCCGGCCAAAAACATAATTTCTAATCATTTTCAAAAGGAAATTTCAGGGCCAATAATTGAAATTCATTAATTTTATCCAAAAAGCTCTTGGTTGGTTTTGAAAGCCATGCAAACTTGGTGGAGATCATCAGATGATTTTGCTGCGAACTAACTCAGCAATAGATCAAATTGATTGATGGATGAGCTGCAAAATTAGTAAACGACTGTGGATAAAAAAAATCCCAAATTATTAGAATCCCTTAAGAAGGTATTTGATTTACTATTTAAACTAAATATGATGGTAATTTAAATTTTATAAAAAAAATACCATAATAAATCGGTTTGAACCAAAACTTTTTACAAACACGCTTTAATATATCCGAAATTGTGAGCAAGAAGGTAGATAATCTATTTCAGGAGTTTTCTCTAAATTCTAACTACATCAAAGGCTCAAAAGCAGTCGATTTTGTGAGAGATTATAAGTCAATACTTTAAGTCGACGTGGAAGGATTTGGTCTACTAATTCATTGTTAGCGATATTAGACAATAATACTGAAAAATATTATCTTTTTTATCGTCGGTTTTATGCATGTCACATTGGTGCCAATTTGCTTGTGTATCTAGTAAAATCTAATAATTTGACCGTAATTTCATAACTCTGTTATAAGATGTAAATTTGAATTCCTGTTTTCAAGTTCAAAAGAAAAATAATTTTTTTTAAAGAGATTTCATAAATTTTATCTTTTGGAACTTACTTAATGGTATCCATGTTTGAAATTTATTATACCACTAAAAAAATTTAAAATAGTTGAAAGAATATTAAAGTTTGTTTTTTTTTTAAATTTTGTTGATAAAAAGTTTAAACAATTCAAACTAATTATTAAAAAAAAGCAATATTGTAGCACAACTTTTTTGAAGTGCGACATCGATATATTAACAAATTTTTTTAAAAGTATGATACAATATATAATTTTCTCAAAAGGAAGGGTTAATTTAATATAATTAAGTTGGCAATTAAAATTTTCACTCGCGACAATGTGTGTGTCCGCGTGCTCTTGGAACAAGGATTTGCCTAATTTTGTTAAGGAAAAATCAAGTTAAAAGATCTTCAGATTCTTATTTACGTACCTTATTCAAGTTATCAACAGGAAAAAAGAAAAAAAGAAAAAAAAAAGAAGGAAGATCGTTCTTCCCAACTCCCTTTTTTAAATGAGTAAGGGTCAAAGTATACTTCTTTGAAAATAGTTTTAATGTTAAATTGTAAAACTTCATAATGCTAACTTTTAGGTGCAAATGAGGGTTAACAGCGGAGGAAAAAGAAATGTAGTCAGTGAAATATAGGATTTTTCTACGGTCGTTTTGGAAAGACCGTCCTTCAAACTGGTTCTGCTTTTTTTTTTTTTCCTTCCCATTTACAGTCTAGCTTCAGAGGATTTTCTTTTGATGTTCACTCTTTGCCTTACAGGGTTGTTCTTTTATTTTACTTGACATTTTGAATTTTTTTTACTTTTTATTCAATTATATTGAATTGTTCTTCCATAATAATAATAATAATAATAATAACTGAGTTGGGAGTTTAGCGTAGGATGAACGTTTTAGTGAATGTCAATTTAGTTGGGATAAACTAAAGTCGTTTAAAACTAATTGCCCTCTCTTTTCATTACATACATACAATCATATATATATATATATATATAGTGCCGGAGGTAAAAAACTATTACGGGGGCTTCAGCGTATTTCTTCCTATGTAATCTAGGCGTATACGAGTAATATACTCAAAAAAATTGCTAAAATTTGCACAAAACCCCTTCTATAAAAGTTGAATATATATAATCTTATACATTACAAGGTATTAGTCCTCTAACAAAAACTCCCTAACTCCATCACTGTATATATATAGAGTAAAGATAAATGTAGTCAATTGTTAAGATGAACTTTTCACGCGTGAAACACAAATGTCACCCCAACTCTGATGTGAAATGTGAAATATATAACACGTTTTTGTGGTGTGTGTTTATGTTATATATATATATATATATATATATATATATATATATGTATGTATGTTTATATGTGTGTGTATATATTATTCTCAATGTTGCCTTATCATTGGCAACAGCAACAATTTTGACTATCATAATTAACTATAGTTCTTTGAGTTTGTGATTTTGTTAAGCTGTTACTTGCAATATAGCCGAAGGAATATAATAATTGATTAGAATTACTTAACAAAATCTATTATGACATATGCCAACTCAATATTTCCCACTTCAGTTTAGGGAAAGGGCAAGTTTTAGTGGTTATCTTTAGATAATAGGAAATAATAGATTGACATTAAAGGGGTTTTGGTAGCGTAAATAAACGGTGAAATCTTGTTTTTTTCCCCTTGTATTAGTAATCCTTTTCTCTTAGAATCAAAAGATGTCACATTGACACTGTTGTTATAGTTGAAGTTTTTTCTTTTTCTTTTTTATTTTAATGCACAGGAATCGACCAATTGAAGGAAAGGTCTAATTGATTTTTGGCAACTTTATGTGTAACAAATTCATACATACTACATACTTTAAGATTGGAGAATTTGTTAAAATGACTATTCTAAAATTTTAAATTAACAAAAAAAAAAACTTTGTTCCATTTTGCACTGAACGATCATAGCGTCGCATGGGTTCCGCAGTTGTGTGCGATCACTTTGAGATCGCACAACCTTCCAAAGTCATTTCGCTAATTAGGCATTTTGATTAGTCTAATTTTACAAATGTGTAAATATTTATGTGTGTGTATATATATATATATATTCTTCAAAAAATATATAAATTATTTAAAAAAAAGGCTAACTTTTAATTTTAAGTGCTTAAAGTTGCATAGGCAAAGTGGAATTAAAGAATTATGGCCCTCCTATCTGCCCATGCACATGCTCTAAGAGGATCAGTTTAGAAGTCCAAAGGCAAAAACCTTGCAATCTCCACATCTTCTATGCATATATTTAACCTTATCTGCATTTTTTTTTTTTTAACTTTTCTGGAACCCACTTGTCCTTCACAAAAACAATAATTTATTTGAAATTAATATATTAGATGGCAGGCTTTTATAAAATTAAAAAAGGCGACTTTGACATTCCAATGCCTCCCAGTTGTGCCCTTCAGAAAATACAATTCTAAATGGAAAATAACATATAATCTCCATAACTTTTGTTTTCTGAAAACCAAAAAGCAAAATAAATAAATAGAATTGTTAAGATGGGGAAAAAAAAAGTGAGGCCAAGAGAGATTTGAGAGCGCACGTTCTTCTATATGTATATATATATTAGGGACTCGTTTTTAATGTTACTTTTCAATCGGCGTATATTTTAACAACAATTAATAACGTGACGTGATAATAATTTAACTTAATTAATTATTATAATTTTTTTATTAATTATTTATTTCATTACAATCGTCAAATTTATATCAATTGACTAATAATAACAGTACCTATTAGAAACATAACCATTAAAACTAATATATATATATATATATATATATGTGTGGATGTTATATATATATATATATATATATATATATATATATATATATATATATATAAAGGCATGGTACATGATACAAAGGGGAATTGCATGAAAGGCAAAGGTTATTGGGCAGTGACGTCTAGTTCCATTAAAATTGTGCTCATTTTATCATTCGAGTCTCTCTCTCTCTGTTTTTCAGTGCTGTGTTGGTACGTCGTTGGACACGAAACAAACTGTGTCTCTGCTGCAACTTCTACCTTTCTAGTACTTCTCGGATCTGTGAGTTCTGAAGATAATATTCCTTAATTCGTTTCTCCAACATAGTTGGAAAGTCTTGTCAGAATGATATGTTTTTTCACTATTCCCTCCTTCACTTTCTTCTTCCTCTTCCTTTTTTGTTTAAATCTCTTTTTCAGTTTTTTTTTCCTCCGACTTCTTTGATCAGCTTCGTCACAGTGCTTTTCTGGGTTTTGATTATATATAAAGTTTCTTGGTGGGATTTTTTTATTTTATTTAAATTATGATTTCCCTGCCTTCTGTTGCATATTTCTACGTATGTCTTAATCGAGACAAGGAAATTCTTGCCTTTTAACAGTTGATGTAATTTGAACTGGGAAAGTTTAGTGTCAGTTGTGATCAGAGTTGGAACAAATAATGATTGGAGTTTTTCGGAAGTTTAATAACAAATTTAGTTTTTGTATTTTTAATAATTAATATATAGATTTAATTTTATGTGTCTCCTTAATTTGTTCGTTCTTCCTTACTTTTGTTCTTCCTCTTTTATCTTTTTCCTAACAAAATTCTAATGAAACACTGTGATCTTAATCTTCAAATCATTTTTTTTAATTCAAATGGGAAAATTTTCCATTTTATATTATTTTGATGTTTTTGTTTCACCAATTAAAGGTATTTTGATCGCTTACAATTGTGTATGAATCTGCTACTGATCAGACAAGCACTCTGCAATTTTGGCTAAATTTTAGTGCACGAAAAAGTTCACGTTTTCTCCTTCTTTTTGGCATAATTAGTCCTTGTTTAATATGGTGTTTCTTTTATATATTTTTTTTTCCTTCTTGAAATGAGTGCTATTAGAGATAGTCAATCATGGTTGGGATGTGTGGTTTTTTTTTTTTTTTTTTTGGACTTTTGCAGGCTTGGACTAAACAATTAATAATCTAAATCTAATTGAGTAACTGTGGATTTGATCCTTTTGGTGGAAGCAAAGTATGGCTATGCAAACAATATACTTCAAAGAACATGAAGGACTTATCCCAAACACCATAGGGCAGCTGTCCTCCTCAATAACAACTGGGCATTGGTGGGGCAGTGTCTTGGGATCTCAGTCACTTTATGGAGACTCTTGTGGCCAACAACTGAAGCCTTTGTCCATGGAACAACCCGGCGGCGGTGGCGGCGGGACGGACCAATTCATGGCCCCCAAACAAGCAGGAAGAGGCATTGATTTTGGAGGACCAGACAGAGGGAACACAACTCAGTTTACCATGTTTCCTGGTAAATCTTCTCAATTCTCATCCTTTATTTTATTATATACATAGTTTTTTCCATAACTCTCATATGGGACATGGCATTTAGAAAAATTTATAATAGAATAAAATAGAATTAAGAAATTATTATATAGGATAAAAGTATCAAGTAAAAGAACAAAATTGGTTCAAGGAGAGAAGTGATATTTCGATTTCTCTTTTTTTTGGTGTGTGTGGGGTGGGTATTGTTCTCTTCTAATTATTTATGAGTTAGTAATTCTTAAAAATGTTTGCAAATTCTTCAATGCCCAGGATAATTAAAGTAATTTGGCTTCTTTATTAAAGAAAGAAAGCAAAATTTGTAATATATTTCAATTAACTTGCAAAATTAGTGTATGAACATCCTCTAATTGAGATCAAACTTTCTAAAGATTTAACCTTCCATCTTAGAAGATTAATCTATTAAGAATAAGCCAATGTCTTTGTAAGTTTTAAGTTTATGTTTACTATTGTGTTAATTTGATGTGGGACTTGAATTTCTTTTACCTTTTATACTTTGAAGTCTTGGAGTTCCCTATAAGTTACAGTAAATTTTCTGCATTTTTTAATAGACTAGAATATTGCTGCAATTATTCTCTCCTCGTCAGCCCTTTTCCTAATATATCAAAGAACCAAATCTTAGTAATAAGTGAAATATCATCTTCTAAGCTTATTAGTGGTCAACGTTTTTTGCTTTACTACAATACATTTTCTTGGCTACCAACTTGATTCGATTATGCTCCTAAAGGAAAGCAGTTCACCAAGATTTTGGTGCAGTGGGAAACAAATGTGGTTAATCGGATGATTTATTTCTTGTTCAGGTGATTGTAAATTTTCAGGAGATGGCCAAAAATCTGAGGCAACGATTTCTCTGCAATCATCTCCACCAGAGTATCATGCTCGTTTCGAGCTGGGATTCAGTCAGCCGATGGTCCGATTTTCTGACTACCCCACTGCTTTTACTTTTTTTCCTTCTGATGTTTTTTACGTTACTTATTGGTTATTGCTCCTGTTCCTCGACTGAAACTGTAGGTTTGTGCAAAATATCCATACATTGACCAATTCTGCGGAGTCATCTCTTATGGACATCAAATCGCTGTTCGTCTTCCATCTCCTTCTAGCTTATTAATTTTTTAGCTTAGAAAATCTCTGGAAGCGTATTATCTTTTACTTAATCTAGGAAATCTTAGTTCAGGCCTTACTCGGATTAATTTTTAGGATGTATGTATCAAAGCTCTTATCTTAACCTACGGACTTACAAGTGATGCAAAGATAAGCATAGAACTTTAGGATTGTTAGAATATATTGTCGAAATTGGAAGAAAGAAGATTCAATAATGAATATTTGAAGAGGAAATTTCCATCATGAACTGTCAAACAATAATGTACCTATAAAGCACTGTTTTGAAGATTGATTGAACTGTCACTAGATTTCCTCCTATGATATATTGTCCCGCAAAATTCACTGATCTTTACATCATTAACAACATTGTAAATGCACCAGGGACGCATTATGCTGCCACTGAATTTGACTGCAGATGATGGACCAATCTATGTCAATGCTAAGCAGTACCATGGAATCATCAGGCGCCGCCAGTCCCGAGCAAAGGCGGCAGTGCTGCTGAATAAGCTACCAAGGTCTCGCAAGGTATGATATGTTGGATAGCTCTTTTAAATCTTAAGATGAAACAGAGAATGTGGCAGATATAAAGCTATTAGGTCAAAGTAGTTTAAATGTTGAAGCTTGCTATTAGGACTAACCTTGAGAAAAACTAAAAATCTTGGCCAAACTGTTAAAGATTATAATACCACTGCCTAATAGCTTAAGCTTTTGGGCGAAACTAACACGGTATCGGAATAGGTGGTCCTGAATTCAAATCCCTACAATTGTATTTTACTTTTGTCATGTGTGGGTCTGTCGCCTCCTTTGATAGGCCCATGTTAGACATTTGCATTCTCCCACTCAAGTCATTGATCCATGTTGGGTATTTTGCTCGGTCTGGGCCCACACATGAAGGGTAAGTGTTAGAATATGATACTATTTTTCACCCATGTCTTAACAACTTAAGCTTTTGGGAGAGCTTGTAGACTAACACAAACAAACTAGTCAATAGCTTAATTGAGAACAAAAGATCTTTTGGAATTGATTCTTTATATTTACCTGGCTATCATGAAAACTCTAATCTGACCCTATCGTGATTTTCCACATTCTACTAACTTGGCAAACCTTTGCCAGCTTTGAAAGAGATCATTTTCTTTGAGGCCAACGTTTACTTTCTTAAAAGAAATGTACAAGCTTCTTAGTTATCTCATACCAATCCATCCTTTCAATTTGCAGCCATATATGCACGAATCCCGCCATCTCCACGCGATGCGCAGGCCAAGAGGATGCGGTGGCCGGTTCCTGAACACAAAGACTGTGAATACCAACAACAACAAAGAGGGAAGTCCCGAGGCCAAGAAGCTTGGCAGCGTGCAACAACACGCTCATCCCCCCCGCTCTCCAAGCTCTGAAATTCTGGAGTCAGATAGCGGAACTCTGAACTCATCAAAAGAAGCCAACAACGGCAGTGGCTCAAACGTCTCGGGAACAGAGGTGACAAGCATGTACACAAGGGGAGATCTTGATCACTTCCAGATGAGTCATCATCTTGGAGCAGCATCTATCCACCCCTTTGCGGGCATGATCGATATGATGCCCACCAAATGGATTGCGGCAGCTGATCACGGCTGCTGCAACATAAAAGTTTGACAGCAAGGAAAAGAATGGGGGTTTGGTGCCATTGCATTTTCCATGTGGGTGGCATTGGCGAGACTACACCCCATTCCTTGCTCAAGCAAACCAATGGGACAGGAAAATTCTCATTTTTGCAGATAGCTTTGGTATTGGTTACTGCAAAAAAGGGTTTTTTCATGGTGTGAGGATTGTTCCCCCCCAAAAACCGTTTGGTTTGCACTTCAACTGGCAACTCATTCTTGGCTCAGTTGGCTGCCCTCGAGCAGCCAGCAAAACTTAGTGTAGGAACTACTACTACGTGTGGATTTGAATAAATGACCTGTAAGTTCGTGTTTTGCGGTGTGACTTTGAGAACAATGTGGATTTTAGTGATTTAAGGCTAAAAACTTTGGCTTGAAAAATGAAAGTGACATGAACAATGTTGTGACTGGTCTTGTAGTTATAAGTTTAGTATTGTCTCTGGGTGTTTTATGATTTGGACTGATGTAATATGCAGAACTCTACTTGTATTTGTGAACTCGGATGTATGAAAGAATAATTATGTCCGAATTGCTAAGAAATATGTTATGTTATGTTGTGTTGCTTCTTCTCTTCGGAGTATTTTTAAAAGCTTTTATGTTCTGTTTTGTTCTTTGTGTGCAAGTTGCTGTAACTCTTTCGAGGGTGAAGAAATTCATTATCAGGACGTTCAACTGCTTGAATCGCTTAGCATGAGCCCAATTTTTGTCGTCCGACTCCCAAAAAAAAAAACAGTCTGTCTTGGTAATCTGTCATTTTTCTTTTGGTATATTTTTGCCGTTTAACATGTAAAACGGCATGCCGTTTTGTTCAATTAATTAAACGACATGTCCTTAAATTTTATACCATTTAAGATTTTATAACGAGATTTTATTTTCGTTCGCAGCCTTAAATCTACAGCAATGACACATTTTAACGAAACAGTATTATCGTTAGAATTAAATTCCTTACTATGTTGTCGTTTGTGGTTTGTAAATATTATGGGTGTGGGCAAAGGTATTAAAACGACATATCATTCAAATTTGTAGTCCATGAATATCAACTCAAACATAATCTATTTATTAAATGTGTCAAAGAATGTCCACCTAAACACAATATATTTAGTAACCATTTGAATTGTGCTAACCTGCTTAACCTATTTAAATTGATAATTAAATAAAATAATTGACACATTTATGACTTATTTAACATTATTATGATACATGTAACAAGTTTATTAGTCAATTTATCTTTTATTAAGAAAAAGTAAATTTACTACAACGTATAAACAATTATATTATATCATATATAATTAATTGTTAAATAATATATATACTTAATCGTGTCAATCATGTTAGGATGATGAACTCTACACGACCCGTTTATTAATTATTTTAATCGTGTCAATCTATTATTTATCTAAACCTATTTATAATAAACCTAAACTTTTTAACTTTGTGTGGGTGTCGTATTGTGTTATCATGTCATCACTTAAATTGCCACCCAAATTTTATGTCATTTTACTATTGGAAAAAAAGATTGTCTTTATAGGTTAGATGTCGTCTAGACAATGAACGAACATGCCATTGTCACTTGCCATTGGTCTTTTCAAATTTTGATGCTGAATATTGTCCATTTTTAAGTTTTAAAACACCAAATTTATTGTTATCTAGAAGATTGATGTCGTTTAATCAGATAAACGTCATGCCCTAAAATGTCGTTTAGCAAAATAAACCAAAAAAAAAAAATCGTTACCATTGTTGTTATTGTTCTTTTGCATGTCGCTTAAGATATTAACTCGTTCATATTCTAAAATGACATGTCGTTTCCAATGGGTATCTCGTCTGTCCTCTAGAGTTTATCGTCGCTCAGCTTTGATGTTGTCATTATTTGTCGTTTCTCATATAAAATTTTGACGTCATTTAACGGGAAAACGACATATGGATTGTCTCGAAGCAGTTTAAAGGGCTCAACCTAATAAACGACATTCCTCTATCAGTACTTTGATAATTCAAGCTCCTTTTTGTCGTTTAGTATATCTACGTCGTTTATGCTTTAGAGCGACATCTTGTCTGTCGTTTTAATCCCAAAATCGAAAGCTAACAGACGATAATAAAAATAAATAAATAAATAAATAATCAAGCTGTGAAAGCTACCTCCTCTATCTTTCCCAGCTACATTACCTTCCATGGCTGCTATTTATGTTATTTCTTGTTCTCCTCTGTGATGGGAGCCTTCCACCAACATAGAATTTCTCTGTCGTTTTTGTCTTTTTTGCACAAAAGAGGAAACAAAAAAGAGAAAAGGGTTTTAAAAAGTCAGCAAATTGGAGATGCGGGGTATCGATCCCCGTACCTCTCGCATGCTAAGCGAGCGCTCTACCATCTGAGCTACATCCCCATTCCCGCCGACTGGATGAGATTTCATTGATTTTAACTAGTTATGCGGGTTCAAGTTCTGACAAAATTGACAGAGTGATTATTGTACTGACGTTTTGTTAAACTACGACGTGATTCATCACCAGAACGACATATCGTTTGTGGTCTAGAAGTGAGTTGCTCTTATTCAACATGCCTATGTGTCGTTTTATTTGTCGTCTTTGACGTTTCGTGTCTTTCAACTGGAGCCAGAGTCGATAACATGCGTGTAAGCTCCAAAACGATATCTCCTTTGCCCTGTAAACTGTATTGTTGTTCTGCTCAAGAAACGACACGTAGATTTTGTTGGTGGCTAATCGTTTAAAATTTTGCCGTCGTTTCAGTTTGGAAACGACATAAAACTGGTCGTCTAGCAGTACAGAGTCGTTCAACGTAATAACCACAAGTCGTATAATTCATCGTTTGACTTCCGCATTTTGATGTCGTCTGTCGTTCAACGAAATAAACGACAATTATATCGTCATATCCTCTTTGTCGTTTACTTCAGCTATGTCTACGTCTTTATCTTATACTATTTTCTTCATATCCCCCAAAAAAAAAAAATAATAATAATAGTTTTACAAAAATCAAAAAATCTTATAAAACCGAAAGCAAACAAACCTTATCCACGTTTACAATGGTCAAAGCAAAATCCTGTGTCGTTCCCAACGACCTTACCTTCCAAAAAAAAACACTTCTTCTTCTTCTCCTTCTTCTTCTCACTCTGTTCCTTCCATGGCTGCCACTTCTTCTCCTTCTCTCTCCAACAAAATCTCCATCACCCACTCTCCCACCACCACCTTCATCTCCACCCATTTCTCTACACTCCAATATTCCAAGAATTTCCCTCTCAAACCCGTCTCTCTCAAGACAACCCATTTCCCCTACTTCACTTCTCTCTCTCTCCTCTCTTCTTCTCTTCCCAGTTTTCGGCTCTCTTCGGCCTCATTCGACGGCGCTGAGCGCGGAGCGGAAGGAACGAAGGCCGAGGAAGAAATCCCAGAAGCGGAATTGTCTGAAAATGGAGAACAAGAAGAAGAAAAGGTGGAAGAGAGAAAGGTTTCGTCAGGGTCTAATGGTGAAGGTGGAAGGCTCTATGTGGGCAATTTGCCCTATTCCATGGATTCTACCCAATTGGCCCAGGTTTTTGCTGAGGCTGGTAGTGTCATTTCCGTTGAGGTAACATTACAGTTTTCTTCAATTACCCCAAAAAAAAAAAAATTACAGTTTTCTTCCCTCTTTTTGTGCTTTTTTATAATTTAAATATAATTTTTAAAAAGTGGTAATTTACATTTTAGCCTCTGATTTATTATTATAATTTTTTTAGCTTTAGTTTTTTAAGTAGATCCAAATAAGAACTTGGTTCGAATTGAGAAGTTTTAGTTCAAATTAATTTTACTACGAAGTATTAATTTACAAAATTTGAAATTTTATAGTGTTTCAGGTTTAGCTTTTTTTTTTCTAACAGGCTACCGGACTCGCTGCCAATTATTTTGAATATTTGGTTCCTCTAATGCAGCTTCAAAATAATAATAATAATAATTAAAAAAAAGATAATCGAAGCAGTCACGTGTCCATTGCGTAAAAGTTTAAAATGTTACAAAAACAATATGTTATATCATGTGAAAAATGTTCTAATTTTTTAGCGTCGTAAGCATTAAAACAATGTTTTATTCTTTAACCTATTGTTTTTGTAAAATTTCAAATTATCACATCTGTTTTTTTATTAAATTTTAAAAGAATGATAATTTTATGGTTAGATACTAAAACGGCGAAAAGACAGTAAGAATCAGTGATTAATTGTTAACCAAACTCTCACAACGCTAATAATAATTTGGAGACTAACAACCTGAAAAGCACTACATTAACTTTTTTAGAAGGTTTTTGTGATTTTTTTTCTTTTGAGTTTTGTTTTAGGTTATATATGATAGAGTTACAGACAGGAGCAGGGGATTTGGGTTTGTCACGATGGCAAGCGTTGAGGAAGCTCAAGAAGCTATTCGGCTCTTTGATGGCTACGTAAGTGCCAAATGTTTTTTCACTTTGAATTTCACTTCTAGCTCAAACAAGATTCTCTATATATTTCTCTATGTTCTGTACTTGGGTCGCGAAGGAATAAGTCATGGTATGCATATTGCTCTTTGGGGGCATTTTTCAGCAACAACAGTTAACCTTTTGTTGGCCATCTTGGTTGGTTTCAACCAACAAACAGTATAAAGCTCTCAATAGTTACATAAAACATAAACTATTACAATATAAAGCTCTCACATGTTACAGTTTTCAAACCAACATCCCAAACACCCTATAAATAGACACTAGCTAAAGTCCTCAATTTATGCCGACAATTTGGTCCGACTGTCATGCATAAATACGTTGATGGAGTCCAAATTTTTTATAGGTTCTTGTTAGAAAATTTTGAAACCAAAACGTAGTATCACCTCCTTTCAAAAAACAAAATAGTACCACCACTTGACAACTACTTAACCCCTTTTTCCTTGTGTTCAAGTTACGAAGGCTTCAAAGACGCCTACCAAACTTTAGAATAGAAAGATATTAAAGAATAGGCTTAATCTCAAGGAGAAACTTATGATAGAACAAGCATTTTAACCATCTAGATAGGTTTTATCATTTTAACTATTGGATTAATAGAGTGTTTAGCAAAGTAAGTTAGAACTCATGAGTTCTAACTCAAACAGTGAAAAACTCTTTTATGCTACAGTAAAAAACAAAAAGTTGCTACAGTGTAAAGCTTCACATACTACAATATTTTTAACCAAAATTGTTTTTAATCATGGTTCTAACTCATTTTACCAAATACCCTATAACTTTTCAACGATCTAATTTATGATTGAAAACGGTTCTACATCGTGTGCTACAAATTTTTAACATATACAGTTGCAAGCAAATTGTTGAAGAGTCAATCCAATGGTTAAAATAACAAGATCTACCAAGAAGGCCAGAATGCATGTTGTACCATAAGAGCTCTCTATTTGCATTTTGGTTTCTTACAATCAAAAAGTCCTACAACTACTCCCTAATCTATAAAATGTTCTAGTTCAAGTCCTTCCGCTAAGAATACATTAAAAAATGGATGCAAAATGACATGTGATATTCATGTGACTCTATTTTAAACGCTCACACTAAAGTGTCACATGACTGTTGCATGCCATTTTACATCCACTATTTAATGGGTTCTTGACAGGACTTGAATGGGAAATTTTAGAATTCAAGTGCCAGTATTCCTAACTTCGAGGACCAAAAATGGAATTAAGCCCAAAGAATATTTACATAGATTAGTAGAAGTGATGTTCTTCTTAGCTGTTACATTGGCTGACAGCAAGTGGGAGGGAGAACTGTCAAGGTAAACTTCCCGCAAGTGCCGAGAGGAGGAGAAAGGGAAGTACTAAGGCCAAAGTTTCGAAACATGAACAAGGGCTATGTAGACAGCCCTCACAAAATATATGCAGGAAACCTTGGTTGGGGCCTAACTTCGCAGGATCTAAGATACGCTTTTGCTGATCAGCCTGGCGTGTTGAGTGCCAAAGTCATTTACGAGAGGGACACGGGAAGATCTCGAGGGTTTGGATTCGTCTCGTTTGAAACCACCGAGGCTGCACAATCTGGTTTAGATGCCATGAATGGAGTGGTGAGCAAAGACTTGGCACTTGAATTATGCAAACTTAAAAGAATAAAAATAAAAATTCTGTTGTTAAATTGATCTTCTTGTTGACTACCTGTTTCTTGCATGCACGGAGAAACAGGAGGTACAAGGACGGCCACTGAGATTAAATATGGCAACCGAACGAGCTCCTCCAGCTTCCTCTCAGGCGCCGTCGGAAGTTGCAACAGAAAGTGTCAATAGTGGTGAATTGCTTGCCGGTGTTAATACATGAGGAAAAATATGAATGGAGTTGCTGTTTCTTTATGTGCCTCTCAAAAATAGGATACGCACTTGTTACGTGTAATCTTTCGCAGAGGGTTGAGCCATGTAATCTTTCCTCTACCACAACTTACAAATTGGCATGAGCAGTTCAAGGGGGCACACATAATGCTTATTGTGGTTTCCATTTCGCCGTTAGATTTTCACGGCATGTGTTATCTTGGACATAATGGCAAAATGGCACTCTTTGTATCTTACTCCATTTAAGACAGACTAAAACCATGTATGTTAATTTCTTCTCCTTCCATGTGTAATTGGTGGATCCCACCTCATCACTGAACAGTCTAATTTTATACCGATAGTATTTTTTTTATACTGTCGATATTTTTTATACAATTTATTAGGTCTTACAATCTCTCAGACTTATTCACATCACCATATAGTATAATTCTTATACTACTTAACTTTATGCAATATATTTTTATACAACATAAATTTTTCAGTGTAATTTCTTATAATATATTACTTTTGTAATATAATTTTCATACTGTATAATTTTATCAGTATAATTTGTATATTGTATTATTTTAATATTATATAATTTTTCATATTTCTATACAATATGTTCCTTAAATTGTGTTTTTGTCTTAACATTTGTTGCAACATATTTTGCAACAGTTAAGCTTTTCAGCTTATTTTTATATCATTTTTTCTTGTATAAGACTATGACATGATATTTAACCTTAAAAAATCTTATTTTTATTTTTATGAAATTTATCATAAAAATCATATTCAAACAATAATCCTTGTGACACGTATTTTGTTTAACATAATATTTTAATTATTATATATATAATACATTAAAAATACTCAGGAGTCTTAAAAATAATCCCCAAATTAATTTTTAATAGCAACGTCGTTCCTTTCCACTAGTCTTTGTTTACATTCAATTAAAAACTATCATATAGCTCGCACATGACTCATCCTTTAAGGGCAAAAAGAAAAATCAATCAACATTATTTTTATTTATAAATTTTATAAACAAACCTTGAAAATTAAAAACAAACGAAAGCACAACTTGTGAAGGGGTGGAGGTCTAGAAGTCTTGTGGGTGGCGAAATAGGTTGGAGCAGTGGGGAAGGGAGGTTGCGGGGTGGGAAGGGAAGGGAGGTCTTGACAGTTGGGAAAAAGGAGGCCGGGTGGCTGCGGCTTGGTTTTGTGCAGTAGCACAGGTGGCTTTCATGATGGCTGATGCAATGGAATTATGACGGAGTGGTGACGCTACGTGGCTCTCTAGTTGAAGTAGCGAGTGGGGCAGCTACAGGTTGGTTTTGTAGTGAAGAGTAGTGCAATGGGGAGCCGACGTGAGGTTGGGTGTTGTATTGCCGTAGGGAGGAGTGTTGCAGGGTGAGATTCGCCATGTGGGGGGTTGTCACTAGGTTGGGAAGCCGCCGTGGATGGTGTCCTTGGATGATCTGGTGGGAGGTTTGCTTAGGCATTGAACCTGGAGACTAGGGTTTCTACTTAGACGAAAAGTTGAATGTTGAAGATTAAAACAAATCAAATGCTGATATTCTTTAGAATTTCAACTATGATATTTATTTTGATTTAAAACAAGTTTTAAAGGTCAAATTTGTAATTGTACTTGAAAAGTTGGCCACATGTCATGCACATAATGCTTAAGCCCCCACTCAAGTTTTTTTGTTTATAAAACTCTTGCATACATAAATGAAAGCATTACGTTATATTATCTATATATAGATAGCCCCCACCAACGAAGATATCACTTTCTCTAAAAACTCAATAGGAATGATAGCACATAGGGAATAATTATAGTATGTTAATATGTATTTATTTTGATTAAATTTTTGTTTTAGTTATTAGCCTCCACTAACAAAAGTTTCTAGCTCCGTCATTGATTTTTTGAGTTTAGAGACTATTTATAGGATAAAATTAATTACAAAGACTAATTCTAGATAAAGAAAAAAGTTCAAGGACCATTCATCAATTTATCTTAAAATTTAAGTATGACTCTTACGTCCAAATGGTATACAACCTAGTGTTTAAACACAGGCTCACAATCATATTGATAGCCCATGAATAATCGCTCTTTCCCGCCATTTTCCTCTGTTTTCTTTTAGGACATTTTGCCTCTATTATTATAGAGCAAAGGCAAAGGAGACATTTTGCCTTGTGTCATGTATTATTTGGCGTGTTATAACGGGAAAAACTAGAGAGTTTTGGCCAATTTAAAACTACTTTTATGGTTTAAATTGATCTACGTTATTATTCCACCAAACGTTAATTTGAACCGCCTATATAGCTTGAATTGACTTAAACAATTTTAAACTTACGAAACAAACGACCTATAAAAAGGAAATCAATAATCATCTCATTCTTAAAATCTCATTATTTTTCTTTTTAATCCTATTATTTTTCTCATTATACTCATCTACGATTTTTTTTCTTCTACATTTCGAGCTTGGAAATCATTTTTAAACAAGTTGATTTAGGAACGCAAAACACACTAAAAATCAATATAAAGAACCAAATTGAAACACAAGACATAGCGTTGAACATCAATAAAACTCTCTCCAAGAAAAATGCGTATACAAGAAACAATTCCATAAAGAATTCACAACTAACCACCACATAATAAAAACCGAGACAAACAAAACTCTAATAAATAATTACAAAAAGAAAAAAGCAAAAGAGGGAAAAATAATTCAAAAAAAAAAAAAAAGAATAAGCGGGCTAAAGGACGATGACCAATTATTTAATTAATAATTAAGCCGGAGGGTTGACTTTGAGCAGGTTGACTATTCACACCAGAACTCCCAGAATCTTACCAATTCCATGGCTGCAAGCTGAGAATGACGATCAAGACGATGATCAGCAGCAAGATGATGGCGTAGCAGGTCCACTTGCGGGTGTTCTTCTGGTACGCACGGGCTCCTTGGAGTCGCTCTGCGCCCGACCTGACGTACGAATTGGCCCTCGCCACGTGGCTTTCGATGTCGTCGAGCTGCTCGCCCTGCGCCTGGACCAGGACCGCCATGTCCAGGAACACCTGGTGGAGCTCCTTGAGGTTCTTCTCCATTTCCTTCACCGCGTCGTGGCGCTCCTGGATCTCCTTTATCGTGTCCAGAACTCTCCCTCTTCCTTGCTCCTGGATCGCCTTCTGCAAGAACGTCTCGCTCTCTCCTGATCAATCCAACACTTTAAGATGAAAGGAAGTTTTTATTGAAATTGGATTGATTTTGAGTTCTATGAGTGATCAATTAATAACATCAGAGGAGATTTTCTTTGAATTCCGATAAATTTTGAGCTCTATTAGTCATGGACACCTCAAATTAGAGGAATTCTGTTGAATTTCGATGAATTTTGAGCTCTCTGACTAATCATTTCTAAAAGCAGGGGGGCAAAATTTCCTTGAATTTCGATCAATTTTTTAGCTCTATAAGCAATAGAATCCTCAAGTTAGAGTAAAATTTTCTTGAATTTTGAGGTTTACGAGTAATCGATTCCTCAAAGTGATCGATTATACAAACCAGAGAAATTTCATTGAATTTCGATGAATTTTGAGCTCTATGAGTAATTGATTCCACAAATTAGAGGTAAATTTCCTTAAATTTCGACGAATTTGGAGCTCTGTAAATTCAATTTCTTGAACCAGAGGAAATCTTCTAAAATTTCGGAAAATTAACAAATGAGTTTGTGTTGTTCGTTACCTGTGGAGATGAGAAGGTCGATGGTTTTCTCGTCGGGATTCTCGCCGGTGACGGTGAAGTACCGTCGCTGCACGGTATCCCTATACTCCGACGAGATCTGTTGTCGGAGAGAATTAAAGCTCTCCATGGAGTCCTTAAGCTTCTTCCTCAAGCCATTAACAACGGAGGTCCGAGTCCGGTCGGAGGACGAGCCCGGTCCGCAGCCAGGCAAGCTCCGGTTGGCGGCGTTGGAGCGGTCGAGTGCCTCGAGACGGACCTTGATCAGCTTGGCCTTCTTCAGGGAAAGGCCGACGTCGGCGTCCATTCGAGATCGGAGGTCCTTGATCGCTTTGGCGTTGTGGAGAGTCTTGCTCTGCTGGTGAGAGGAATTGAGATTGTCGTGAAGCCTCTCCAATTCCTTGAGCTCGTCCTTGATCGACTCCACATCTTCGAAGAACTTGTCGAGATTAACTCCTCCCGTCGCCTCCGCCGCCGATGAAGACGGCGAAGACATCTCGATCACGTGGTGGTCCGGCGAGGCTTGCTCGTCCCGGAACCTAAAGAAGGAGCGGGAGAACAAGTCGTTCATGGCTGGAAATTGAAAGAAGAAAAAGAAGAAGAAGAAGATTAAAGAGCGGTTTGTTGGAGCGAGAGAGAAGAATTGAACGAGAAATGAATGGAGAGTTGTTGAGGGGGCTTTTGATGAGGAGAGAGAAAGAGGGGAGAATGTTTGGGAGGTGAGAAAATTTGGAGTGGTCAAAGACGAATAACAGAGACGGTCTCTTCTTCGATAACTATTCAGAGGAGTGTATCGGTGACTTTTATGATTGGCACTTTCCGGGAAAGAATAGAACGTTCTTTCCATATTGACTGCGTTAACGCGGGAAAGGGACGAACTTCGGATTTTTTTTTTTTCATATTTATCTTAGGTTAATTCAATGCATATCTAGATATAATATACAGATCTATATTTGTTGATTTAACCTTTAAAATGATCACATTATTTTTAAATAATAAAAAAAAACTTAACACATTCAAAACAAAAGAATAAAACAAAAACAACAATAAAAACACATAGAAGTTAAAACACCTATTTTTGAGAGTATTTTATATATTTTTGAAGTAAAAAATATTAGTATTTGTTTGTTTAACATTTTAAAGTTCTCTTATTTTCTATTCGGGGGTATTTTTGACCATTTTTTAAGTAAAGTTGGAAAAATGATATGAAAATGGTATAAATTTATGTATTAAATCTAATTTAAATGTATACATTTGATAATATTAAAAACTAAAAATATAGTGCTTGAATAAATCTAAATACATGGTATAAAAAAATAAATAATCCCTTTCTTCTCTCTCTTCTTATTCATCTCTCATTTTTCCTTTGAATTTTAAATGCAGAGAATTTTGGGGTGTGGGTAAAAAAATTAATAGTTGGGATTTCATTTAGATTTATTGATTTATCATATTTTTTTATTGTATGATTATTATGTACGACTTTTTTATAATCTTTTTAAAGACCATACTCATATTGATATTTATTCAACGTAATACAATGGTTGTAGATGTGTAGATTTGCAACATCATAAAAATCATTTTAAGTTTTTTGTTTCTATGAGTTATATACAAGTATGATCTTTTCCGAAAGACTGTAAAGCCGTGTGATGTTGTTTTACAACTCAAAATACGTATGGTAGTGTCATTTTTTTGAATCTTTATCATATTTCAATTTCCATCAAATGAGGGACTTTTATTTAATATCTAGGAAATGGAAATGTTTTGAAAAAATGAGCTCGTGAATAGTTGAACGTGAGACTTTTAATCACCTTGGAATTTTGGAGTTATCTGCTTATACTTTTCGCAATTTCCATTCAATTTTCATATTGTTTAAATATTGATTAAGTTTGGATTCCAAGAGTCTTTGCCGTCTAAGAGAAGCAAATAACAGAGAGTACTTGGTGGAACCTTTACTCTTTTTTGAAATGTTATTGGTAAATTTACAATACGAAAAACCAGAGGCTACTTGGTGGAGTTTTAATTTGAGTTAATTATATAACTATATATCTTTTAGTTTAATTATTTTTTAATTTATTACTCTATATAGATACTACAAAAATATCCCTTAAATTTAAAAAACTTGTTTCAGTTTATCCTCATAGATTTTTTTGGACAAAAGAAACATGAATAGAAGCCAAGATTCCGTCAATTAGACCTAATTTGTTTTTAAATATATATTTCTTTGCAAATAAACTGAGGATTTACCTCCGTAGGGATAAATTGCATTCAAAAACAATGAAAGGATAAATTTAAAAATAGTTAAAATTAAAATATATAATTATATAATTAATCTTTTTTTTATTTTGGTGAGATCTTCAGGTTGAAGACTGAAAGGGAAGGGCTTTTTGGTTTTGTCGTGGAGATTACTTTGTGGAGATGAATTCGTTTTAATGAGCTGAGACAGTTGGTCATTGGAAGTTTAATTCTTCGGCGGCTTTGTTGACTTAAGCCTTGAGCTGGATTATAAGCCATCGGGATTGAAAGTACACCGTACATGAACTTCTAGACAATCTTGACCTCAAAAAAAATAAAGCCAACATTAAATAAAAAAGAGATCATACCTCAATCCTAGTCAGCAGTAATATTTTCCTTTATCTTGTTATTTATTTTTTTTGAAAGAAATACGGTGTTTCAAAAAACTGATAAAAACTAAAAATTTTAATTTAAAAATTTTAATATATAAGAGCTTTATATTATAATTAATTTTTGTTTTTGTTGTAGCCGTTTAAAGTTACATTGTTTCTAGATTTCAACCTGAGACGTCTTAAAAAAAAATCAAGTAAACCATCCCACAAGTGGAGATTCCATTTCCATCTCCATGTGACCGCCCATGGCATAAAATATTAATGCCTTTTGTGTCAAAACTTTAACCCTGTTACAAAGATTAAAAAGAATACCATTTTTTGCATAAAATAAAAAACATATATATGTATATATATTATATTACTTGTCATAAAACGAGATATCGTTTTCCAACGTTTTCTATAGCAAGTCGATTCTCGTTTAAGGTTCCCTATTGTTCTTTCGAACGAACTGTCGAATTTAGTGTTACGTTTATTGACCTAAAACAACGTAATTGTCTTCATCGTTTTGTAGGACTTGTAGAAAAACGCGTAACGTTTTTCTTTATGTTTTTGTATTTGTTATTAAATGCCGTGCAATTGTAAATTTGTTTTTGTTCAATCAAAAGACATTTATCTTTTGAGAATTTTCATAAATGCCATGTTTTAAGATTTAATTTTTATAAATATCATCTGTGTTTATTTGTAGCATAATTTAATATTTAATATGAATGATAGTAGGACATAAACTCTTTTAGATATGGCATAAATAAACACAATCTTTAAAAGTGTGACGTAGCATGTAATTTTCTCTTTATCTTCATATATATAAAGAAAAAAAAAAAAAGAAAACACACTTATCTTCTAAACGAGATGCCGTTTTATGAAAAAAAATAAATAAATAAAATTACTTCTACCGTTGTAGAGCAGACCGATATGCAATTTGAAAATTCGATATTTATGTCATTTCCTAGACTGTATGTCGTTTTTATCTAAAGTTAATGTTGATCACTGCCCTTGGTACCCCGCAGGACATGTCGTTTATTATCTGAATTTTCACCATGTCAAAAAAGAAAAAACGACATGCGGTTTAAGCTTCCTTTGTCGTTTTTCTGAGTTACATGCAATTAGTGTTAAAAGATTGCTGTCGTTCCCTAATAGAATGCTTGGCTTCCATTTATTCCGTCTAGTCCATGTCATTTAATATTTATCCCTTCAATTTTGCTGTCGAAAAGAAAACTACGACATGCTGTTCAAATTTCAATTTTTATTGTCGTTTTTAGGAACCACATGCCATTATTGTTTAAATTCTACTGTCGTTTACAAAAAAACAAACATTTTTCATTGTTGTTTTTTTTTAAAAAAAAAATTAGTCTCTCTCAAAACAGTAACTACAATTTCTAGCTCTTTTGCATCAAGTATGTGATTATTAATCATTACATTATTTTATATATATATATATATATTATATAAATATATGTGTGTGTGTAGGAATGAATTTAACGCTAAAACAACACAAGGAAGAGGACGTAAAGAAGTTACCCTTTTTGAGTGAGATAAAGGAAAAAGAGGAAAACGAGGTTGTTGAACTAAAAAAAATAAGTGAAAAATAGAAAGAAGTCACACATAGAACCAGATCAGAAATCAAAGGATGACATGAAAAAACAAAAAGACTTAAATGAGCAATTAGTATTAGAGCATGCGTAAAATGATTGAACGAATTGGAATAAAGCAAGTAGAAACAAACGATGTGCTAAGATAGATGCTCTTAAAAGTATATGATGTTTTTGTAAGGGACATATTTATAAATAAATAAAGTGAATTTTTCATTATATTTGTGCTTGTATTTTGAATACTTTATGAATATTATTAAAATTTTATAATTATATATGTGACATTAAATATTGTATATAAGTGATATACACAAGAGGATTATATTTAAGTATGATAATTAAAATGATCAGTAATATATAATTAATTTTTATAATTTATTATTTAATTAAGGTATGGAATGTTTAATTGAGTGTTACTTCTACAGATCATTTCTATTAAGAATAGAATAGTCTTATCCGAACCGTTAATGTAGTGAGTCATTAAATAAGTGCACTATACATAATGAGATTTTGTAGGATTGTGACATGATGTGATATGAACAACTAAATAATTTCCGTTAGATATAGCAAGTTCTAATCATATCAACCGATAGTCATATATAAGATGATCTTAGTCCTAAATTATTAGCATATTCCTATTTATGGAAATTATGTCTTTTGATTTAGTAGGTACGGATTCAAGAATCTAATCTTATCCCTTATATTTTGGAGACATAGTGAAAGAAGTAGCTAAAACTGTTAATGTTATGAGAGGGAATCCATTCCTTCTTTAATGAGAAGTAATTCTTTTGAGTATTGATTTGGGTCTTGAATAATAAGAGCGCTCAATTCATAATTAATTTCATGAATTTATTTTTTATTTAAAAATCAAGGCCACTTAAGGATAAAGATGAAATTAGAAATGTTAACGAATTTTACCTAGCTCTAATTATGAATTATTTATAGAGGATAAATTTACATACAATGACTATGTCAATGAACGATTCTGTTCTTTGAATAAATTATATTTATAATTTTTAAGAGTGTAATTCCAAGTTTTTAGTGGAGTAACTTTGGAATTAATAAAATTGTTAAATTAATTAAGTTGTTAATTAATTATTAACTTTATTGAAGCTTGAAATTATAAGTCCATAATTCCCCATGTCGTTTGTGGGTTTGGAAAAATAAAAAATCCATTTTTTTTTTTTTTTGCATTTTTTCTAGATTTCATTATTGAATAATTATGGGTAAATTTTCATAAAATTTTATAGATTTTGATTTTTTATGAAAGTTTAATAATATATCCAAAATTTTGATAATTTTATGAATTTTCATATTTTAGTAGAATTTATGAAAAGATTTATTTTTTTTAAATATTCATAATTTTTAGTAATTACTATGGATATTATTTTGTGGATATAATTTTGTATATTTGTGTGCATATAATATTCTTATGTCTGATACGTGATTTTAATTATACATGCAATATTAATTTGAATAATTTAGTATATTAAATTCTGTAGAATTATGTGCTAAATTATGTTGTTTTGCATGTATAATTTTAATTTATGAATAAAGAATGTTAGTACACAAATTTATTTTTGTTCATATTTATTTATATTGTTTTAAGTTATTTGCAATTTATTTATGAACAAAATTTAGAATAAATGTCTAGTGATCCATATAATTTTGATTAATTAGAGTTTAGCCACAGCAACTTTAATTATATAATATTATATATTAAGTGGTTTAGGATCACATATAGAAAATGACATTAGTTTTAATTAATCATAATTGATATAATAGATTTTATCCCACATGAATTTTTATTATATTTATATGGGTAATTAGGATAGAATATCAAATTATATTTCTTAATTTACCCACAAGAATTAAGGAAAAGAACATAATTTGATAGTTTTATGATGAATTAGGTGAATTTAAATTAAATTAAAGCTTTAGCCCATAGGCAAGTTTATGTTACTAGATTCATAATTTTACAACATGATTTACATTAGGAAAACAGGACATAAAATTATTAACTTCAAATTTTATGACATGAGCACATATGTTTAATTTATTGCAATAATTTAACTTGTTAATTTGTCTGATATGAAATGCAAAATTCTCAAGCTTAAGGGTGATAACTACAAGGTCTAAAAGGAGAGGATTCTTCTTCATTTAGGGTGGATGGACATTCATTATGCTATCAGAAAAGCTGAACCACCCGTTATCACTAAAACTAGCATTCTCGATGATGTTGATCGATAAGAAAAATGTGAGCGATCTAATCACCTCTCAGTTATATTCATAAAGACCAAGATCTCTGTTGGGATTAGGAGTTCTATTGACCAGTATAAAAATGTCTGAGCACTGCTGAAGGCTATTGATAAACAATTTAAGTCTTTAGATAAGGCATTGGCAAACGCCCTTATTATGCAGTTTTCATCCTTGAAGCTTACCAGTATTAGAGGCGTGCATGAGCATATCATGCGCATAAGGGGACATTGCAGCTTAATTAAAGACACTTAAGATTAAGATGTCCGATTCTTTCCTGGTTCATTAGATCCTAAACACTCTACCTCCATAGTATGGTCCCTTTAAGATCACCTACAACACACATAAAGACAAGTGGTCAATTAATGAGCTAATGATCATGCGTGTTTGGGAGGAGGGGGGCTGGTTATAGAATAGGGAAAGAAACAAAATTTGACAACCTATGATAGGAAGAAGAAAGATCAAGCTAAGTAGAAAGGGAAAGGCAAGATTCCTGTCCAGCCAGAAATTAAGAAAGAGTTCAAGTGCTTTTTTTCTAAGAAGATGGGTCACATGAAAAAAGACTACCCCAAATTCTGGGAGTGGCTTAACAAGAAAGATACCTAACTCTCACTTGTCTATTATAAATCCAATCTGATTGATGCTGATTGAAACACAAGGTGGATTGACTCCGGTTCTACAATCTGTGTTACCAATTCTTTGCACGGATTAAAAGACCCGCGGAAGCTAGTAGGAAGTGAGCAACACATCTACTCTGGCAATAAGATGCATTCACCTATAGAGGTTATAGGAACATATAAGCTAGTCTTAAATAACGGTTTTATTTTATGTTTAGAAAAGGCTTTCGATATTCTTAATTTTTCTAGGAATCTGATTTCAGTTTCTAGATTTGCATCAGTTGGATATTCCTTTAACTTGTAGACACTTCCTTCAGTTTATTTTATAATCTGGACTTATTGGAAATGGTATTTTATCTTATGGTCTTTTTCGTCTTAAATTATAAAATGATTATGCACGTTCATGAAAATGTTGGAATAAAACGATGTGTTGTGAACGATGAGTCCTCTATGTTGTGGCATCCAAGATTGGGACATATCTCTATTGAGAGAATCAAGAGATTAGTAAAAGATGAAATACTTAGTAATCTAGATTTCATTGATTTCAATACTGGTGTGGACTGCACTAAGGGCAAGCAAACCAACAAATCAAAGAAGGGTGTCAAGAGGAGTTTTTAAATATTAGAAATCATACATATAAATATTTGTAGTCTAGACATAGACGCGTACCGTCAAAGGTACTTCATCTCTTTCATAGGTGACTCAGCACGATACATGTATCTCTATTTACCTAACAGTAACAATGAAGCACTAGATGCTTTTAAAATCTTTAAAGCAAAAGTAGAGAAACAATGCGGCAAACAAATTAAAATTGTGAGATCAGATAGTGGTGAGAAATACTATGGTAGATACACTGAGAATGGACAAGCAGCTAGTTCGATTGCAAAGTTTCTTGAAGAACATGAGATTGTTACCCAGTACACAATACCTGGTCCTCCAGACCAGAGTAGTGTAGCTAAAAGAAGAAACCGAACACTGTTGGATATGGTATGCAGTATGCTTGTTAGTTGCATACTTCCTGAGTCTTTATGGACTGAAGCTCTTAAAACGGCAGCGAACGTATTGGACCGAGTTCTAACCAAGGTCGTCCCAAAGAAGCCTTTTGAGTTATTCAAGGAATGGAAGCCAAGTCTACGACATGTATGTGTTTGGGGATGCCCGTCTAAGGTAAAAGTTTACAATCCATAAGAAAATTAGCAGTTGGACGCAAGGACTATTGGTGGGTATTTCATTGGATATGCTGAATGGTCTAAGGGATTTAGATTTTATTGTCCATCAAATACTACTAGGTTTATGGAATCAAGGAAAGTAAAATTTCTTAAGAATGACTTGATTAGTGGGAGCAACTGATCCTAGAACAATATTTTTGAGAAAGATCATATATATGCTCAACCTTCCATTTCATATGATAGAGTGAATGTTGTACACGATACACCTAGAGTTCAAATGCATGATAAACAACAACCAATCGTTCAAGTTTCACAAATTTCTAATCAAGAAGTAGTAGATCCAGCTAAATAATAGATACAACAACCTGTTAAATAGCCTGCTGAACTACATTCTCCTCAGGAGAATGTTGAACCAACAGTAAGGAAATCTACTGCAGAAAAGGGATCAACGATTCTTAGTGACTATATTGTGCATCTATAGGAGTTTGACTACAACATTAGAGTTGAAAATAATCCTGAAACGTTTTCACATCCATGAGTTTTAATGAATCTGACTTGTGGTATAATGCCATGAAAGATGAGATGGGTTCTATAGCATCTAATGGAGTTTGGGATCTCATTGGATGTAAATAGGTCTTCACAACAAAGAAAGACTCATTGGGTAACTTTGAGAGACATAAGGCAAGACTCGTTGCCAAAAGATTTACTCAAAGAGATGGAATCTACTACACGAAGACTGTTTTTCCTATATCTAAAAAGGATTCTCTTTGTGTTATTATGGCATTGGTCGCCCATTTGATTTGGAATTATATCAAATGGATGTGAAAATGGTGTTTCTCAATGGTGATCTAAAAAAGTGGTTTACATGAAACAACCAAAAGGATTCTCTTCTAGTGATGGTGAGCATTTAGTCTACAAGCTTAAGAAATCTATATATGGATTGAAACAAGCCTCTTGTCAGTAGTATTTGAAGTTCCATGATGTTATCTCTTCATTTGGTTTAAAAGAGAATATCATGGATCAAAATATATATCAGAAGGTCAATAGGAGTAGGATTTGTTTCCTTGTGCTAGATGTGGATGACATGTTATTTGCAACTAATGATAAGGGGTTGCTATATGAGGTGAAGCAATTTCTCTCAAAGAACTTTGATATGAAGGATATGGGCGAGGCATCTTATGTCATTGGCATTAAGATCCATAGGGATAGATCTTAAGGAATTTTGGGTTTGTATTAAGAGACCTATATCAACAAGGTTCTAGAGAGGTTTCGGATGAAGGATTGTTCACCAAGTGTAGCACCCATTATGAAGGATGACAAGTTCAATTTGAACCAGTACCTGAAAAATAAGCTTGAACAGGAACAAATGAAAAACATTCCTTATGCTTCAGCCAGTGGAAGCTTAACGTATGCTCAGATCTACACAAGACCTAAAATTGCATTTACTATTAGAATGTTTGGCAGATATCAGAGTAACCCAGGTGTTGACTACTAAAGAGCTGTAAAAAAGGTGATGAGATAGTTTCAAGGGACTAAGAATTACATGCTCGTGTATAGACGGACAGACTTTCTAAAGGTGATTGGCTACTCCAATTTAGAATTTGCCGGTTATGTTGATTCACAAAAATTAACATCTGGTTATGTTTTCATGTTTGCCGATGGAGCTGTTTCTTGGAGGAGTGTGAAGCAAACTTTGACTGCTACCTCTACTATGGAGGCCGAGTTTGTTTCTTGTTTTGAAGCTACTTCGTATGGTGTATAGTTGAAGAGTTTCATATCTTGGCTTAGAATTATGGATTCAATTTCTAGGCCATTGAGAATATATTGTGACAATTCAGCTACAGTGTTTATAGCCAAGAACAATAAGAGCGGTAATAAAAGTAAACATATCACTACAAGAAAAACTACACTTAACGACATATTATTTACGACATGTAGTTTTTTGATGTCGTTGAAAAGTACATACAACGACATCTCCAACAAACCTGTCTTTAATGATATTTAAAACAATAATTAACGACATCTGTAGAGACGTCGTATTAAATGTCTCCTTTTAACGACAATACTTTAGTGTCGTTAAATTATTTAACGACAAGTAGGAGGTGTCGTCAAAGTCTTAGAGATTCTACAACACCCTTTATAGACGATATTGGTAAAAATGTCGTCTATAAGGGGTGTCGTAGAATCTCCAAGGCTTTGACGAAACCTCCTACTTGTCGTTAAATAATTTAACAACACTAAACTATTGTCGTTAAAAGGAGACCTTTAATACGGCGTCTATATAGATGTCGTTAATTATTGTTTTAAATGTCATTAAAGACATGTTTGTTGGAGATGTCATTTTATGTACTTTTCAACGATATTTAAAAACTACATGTCATAAATAATATGTCGTTAAATGTAATTTTTCTTGTAGTGATATCGACATTAAATATATAACCGTAAGAGAATGTTTTAAATCTAAAACAGTGGTCATCGAATACATTAGTATTGAATTGATCATAGCTAATCCTTTGACTAAAGGCATGCCACCGTTCAAATTTAAAGATCATGTATATAGTACGGGACTTGGTTCCACTTTGTAATTTTCGTTGTAAGAATGACTTTATTTTTAATAAAACTCTATTTCAGTTGTGATATTTTCTCTTTAGTGTTTTGTGCACACATTTATTTATTTTGAGAAATATCATCAAGTTAGGACCTAGAATAAACATAAAGTTTATTTATTAAGTATTAAGAAACATGATACGTTGTGATAAATGGTAGATAATACTCGTTCTTAAAAGGACCTATCGCCATTATTCATGTGTTTTTTTCTTACTGCAGTAAATAATGAAAATTATGGACCAAGTGGGAGAATGTAATGATAATTATTATTAGAGCACTATACTTGTAATATGTATAAGTGATCAAGGCACTAAGGCATTATCATTATGTTAGTTAGTGGCCCATATTTAGGTTAATGCTTAGAGTACTTCATTATTTTTCTCCGCTTTTTGGATTTTCTGTGTGATGGACACAGTATGCATTCGGGACAAAAACACAGAGGTTTGCGGTCCCTAAGCCCCTTGATCACTATTAGAATTTTACACCATCACTTCAGTTCAAGGAAGGCTTAGAAGCTCTCCAAACCGAGGTTCAGTTGAGGAACGCAGCGGACGCTTGAAAGGCACAGTAGCATTCTTGGACTGCACAATGACGGATTGCAATGGCAGGAGGTTAATAATTTTCACATTTCCGCGTTTTTTATGTTTATGCTTGCTGTATATTACATATTAGATTATTAGGAGCTCTAACATATTGATCTTCTAATTTTTCTTCAAGCTCTTTTGAGTACGGAGAGGAAAGAATCAAGAAGTTGCTAGTTATTGTATTTCATCACGGCTTTTGTGAATTGAATTCTCTGATTATCTGATGCAAAATGGGCTTTTCTTTTTACTGGAAACGCAGAAAATAGAAGAAAAGCTGAGAGGTGGAGAACGTGAAAGAGAGAGAAGCAAGAAGGAATAAGTCTCTTTTGTGGTATTATATGAGTCAAAAGGTTTTGTCTAAATCAAGACTAACAAAGTGTTGAGGGTAAGCTCGGCGCCGCCACCGATGACACTAACTTGGTGGTCGGCAACTCAGTTCAGCAGACATAGGCTACCGCCCGACCCGACGACTTATGCTTCTTCCCGAGGTGCCTTCCATTTATCTGAGGGCACACCCCCAAGAAGGCTGCCACCTCGGGGATGTACAGTAGCTCGGGCAGGGCCATGCTATTCATCATAATACGTCACTACCCATCCTTGTAGGCCAACACCAGGCAGACGTGCTGCCGTCCGATAGAGTCCAATCCATTGGACAATGGACGCGACACTTGTCACTTATTTCTTGATACACTTTGATGTGACACTTGGGTAATGGGTAAAACCTATCTTGCACCCGATCCAGCTGGTGGCCTATAAATAGGATGCATTTATGACGTTTGGAGGAGAGAGACCTCTTCACACTTAATTAGCTGCCGAGCTATACTTGCCTTGAGCATCGGAGAGCCCTTGTCTATTGACTAACCCCATTTCTCTGAATCATCCCTCTCGCAAGTACTCATTCCCGACCAGGGGCAAGCTTAAGAGGAGGTCAGAAGGTGTATAGTCACACGTGGGTGTTGATCCGACAACGGACAGCGGTAAGCATCAACATTTTGGCACTAGAAGGAGGGCCAAACGCGCCCCAATCCAAGTTATTGTACCTCGGACTTCTAAAATGACAACACGAGGTAATGCAAGAGATAGTACCGTCCGACGTCAGGAGTCGGGCGATGCCAGACACAAGTAACCGGCTGCAGAACGGCCCAGCGGTCGTCCTCGGACCGCCAGATCTCGGTCCGAAGGGCAAGGAAACGTGGCAAGAGCCGAGTCGGTGCAGGCCCAAGCTGCACAAGATCCGATCTGAGAGCTTACAGATGCAGTTCGAGTCTTAACTCGGCAGCTTGCGCAAGCTCAACAGCAAGCTACACCGGAACCGCCACCCTCTGCCCAGGTTGACCAGGCAGGGGGTCGGCATGAGCAGAGCGCCACCAATTGGGAGGATCGATCAGAGCAGTCTCCGGGATCCACCAGAGGGCCCCTGCTTGACAATAGACTGGTTCATGAACATCAGATGGGACGTCAACCACATCGTGTCCCTTCACCACAAGGTTCCAGAGCCTCGGTGTTTGATCGACTCGGATATCGAGGGATTAACAAAAATCGCCAAGGCGGAGCTGGAGGCCGTGCTAAGGGCGGAGTACCCTATCTGGTCGAACTACCCGAAGACACGAATAGTCGCCAGTTTTGAGTGCTGCAGCGACAGATCGATAAGATCCGCAATTGCAGGTTCGGTTTGGATGAGATCGGGGCTCAGGATCCGCCCTTCCCGGATCACATAATGCGGGCACCTATGCCGCTGAAGTTTAAGGTCCCACAAATCAAGTCTTACGATGGGGCCACCGACGCAGATGAGCATGCCGAACTCTTTCGCGGGCACATGCTGTTGCAGAATGCTAGTGATGCTGCAATGTGCAAAGCTTTCTCGCTCACCCTTACAGGCCCTGCAAGGCAGTGGTTCCGACGACTCGAACCAGGGTCGATTTCTTCTTTTGGGCATTTAACCGACACCTTCTCCGCCGCATTCTCTACAACTAGGACGCGGAGG